>QANU01006985.1:982104-1050950 GCA_003254905.1 Nissolia schottii
CGTTGTTCAAGTTGCTTATAAATTAGTCAATTTGAAGCCTATATTTTCGTTTGTTTAAAGTGGACATCTTAATAAACAATACATGCTTTCTCACATAGGATATGTGGTAAATTCTTTATCTTATTATTATTTTTTTATAATTTTTAAAATTAAATTCATTGAATTTTGTCATCGTTTTAAGATCTCATATATGACATGTTGATGTGTCATATGATCGATTTAATGTGATAAATTAATATTTTTTAATATAATATTTATAAAGAGATGTATTATAAGCTCAAATAATTCACAAATCACTAAACGTCTTATAAATTAATCATTTTAAAGTTTGTCAAAATCATATAAAAAATAAAACGATAACAACATTAGACGAATTTATATATAAAATTATAAAAAAAAATTAGTGAGAGTGATATTTATCTTAAATGACCAAAACATTAATATATACTATAAAAAAGTTTTGTTAACTAACAAGTGCCTAAGAAATAAGTTAAGATAACTTTTTATTAAAAGTACTATAAGATTTTAAAATTTTAATGCATATGTAAATCTCGAAACTCTTCATTTAAATTTCTTAACGTAGGACATTAATCTCCAAACTTGATTGAAGGAATGTATTAATAATGGGACTAATTAATCTGACACACTAGTATCTATGTACAGAATCATGTGCGTTAGTAACTTAGTAAGAGCCGTGTAGTATTCTTCTGGCGGTTACAAATTTCCATGCATGATTCTAAAAAGTGAATAATAATTATAACCTAACTTCCAAGTGTGCCTAGTTTCTTCTGAACTTCCTTCTTAGATTCCTTGTTATTTCCCTCCCTGCAGCCCCCATGAGTTTTCCAAAAATAATGCCAAATATTGAAGCCACCTCACTGCCATGCTTGAATGTGAGAGGTGCATGCATGTTACCCGGCTTCACACATATCCCCTATGCTTTTCTCTCTTTTGGAAACGAATGTGTGTGTAAATATTTCTCCTTTTCAAACATCATTTTTTCCTGATTAAAGTACAACCTTAATTCCCCATTTAACTATATGATTTGAATTACTTCGTTAAAAGTTACTTCAATTAGGAAATTAAATTCATGTAAAGTTCTGGCTAGTTATATAAAGATGAATATTTTCTCAATATACAACTGTCTTCTCAAAAGTTTGATTCTGACTTTGGTTATGAAGTAATCTTAAATTCCCAAGCCACTTGTTTTATTTTTAGAGGTGTCTATAAATTAACAAAAAGATTAATTACCAGACCCGCACCAATCAACCGTGTAAAAAAAATAATTATATGCACGCCAAATTAAAGTAGCACTGGTTTTGGTGGTTGACTGCATCGTTTAATTTATAATTGAACTGTTTGGTATGAACTATGAAGTCCTCTAAAACTTATTGAACTCTCAGGTGGTCAACAAAAAAGAAAGCCACTTCCCTCCATACCCATTGTTTTGATTAAATTTTAAATACGTACATTTAATAAATTAACGATTGCATCCGAAGGAGCACAACAACCCTTTTTGTAATTTCTGTTTAAAATTATTGCATATCGAAATGCATTGAAAATTTGTGTTTTTAACTAGGTCATATATACTAGTTATTCTTTAGTACATTGCCAAAAAATTATAGGAAGATATTCGCATAAATGTATGTATTTTTTAAATCATAAAGTGTGTAGATATTTTGCAGTTTTCATAGTTACAATGAAATTGATTGAACTGTAATTAAAATGAAATTCAAGGAGAGGAGGATCTGTGACCACGTTGAATTGGTTGGTTCGACCAACTTTCATTCGTCTTTGGACAAGTCATGAGAAAAACATTTGTTAATTTTTTCTGGTCATCAATGCTAGAATGCAAGGGAATCATAGTCTCATTGTTCAGACTACTCTGTTCTTTTATACTCCCTAATATAAATGAGTATCTACTAATATAATTAATGCATTACACCCTTTCAAATTTATGACTTACGTACCCCGCAACACCCCTAATTTCCCCATTATTTATCAAGAATTTAAATTGAACAAGTGCCATAAAATTAATAATAAAAGAATATCCCGTATGTAGCACGAAATTTCTCCTACATATCCAATGAATTTCTGATATGCACACCACCAGCATAAGAAAATACAGGATTATGTAGTTTTGTTATAAGGTTTGCTTTGTCCATTTAGTTTGTTTTGTAGGATTAGTGTTGGCATCTTAGTCGCATAAGCATAATTAATTGGTTACGTAGGTAGATATAGAACAGTGCCCCCTATAAATCCACAGATGGGTATGGACTTTTATTTGATTAAAGTTATCTCGAGTCATTCAAGAATTCGCTCGTTTCGTAGCTTAACAATTTCCTTCAAGGAAGAAGGAAAAAAAATAAATAAAAATCGCGTGATATGTATCTAGCGAATAGTGTCTCAAACCATGTAAGAATTTTATTTATGAGACATGTTTAAACAAATATATTAAGGTGTATTTTAAATATTAGTTGATCGAAAAATTTAGCGTCAACTCTACGTAAAAAAAAATTATCCTAACCATATATATTTATAAATATTTAAGGAGGAGTCTAATGTAAAATGAATAAACAATGATATAATCTTAAAATTGAATGACTTAATCTTAAAAACTAGACGAAAAAACATATAACTCTATATAAAATCTATCTTGGCCATAATAGCTAAGCGATCAACAAGAGAGAAGATAATACATGACCAAATAATGTAAAAAATTTAATGAGTAACAATATTACGATGATAATCAATTAAGACAACTATACTCATAAAGATGTAAAATTTATTATAAGGCTTACTACAATAGATCTCACACGTACATTTGTAAATGTAATTATATATGTTAAAGTTTTGTCGATCATCCTATCACTCCCATTCCCATCTATACATGAACATAATTTTATAAAGTCCAAATCACGTGGTGGACTACACAAGCCCAGCTGATCCAGCGATCTATAAATAGCAATCTCTCACCTCTCCCATCTCATTGCACTAAAACACTGATCAATCCACCCTTAACCTCCTTCAATTGATTGCTCTAATTAACTTTTCAACACTAGCATACCCAAGTTATGGCCATCCAAGAAAACCAACCCATCACGGTAGTTTCCAAAGTCGCCATCATAGGAGCAGGAGTGAGTGGAATAGCTGCAGCCAAGCAGCTATCCCATCTCAACCCCATTGTTTTTGAGGCCTCAAATTCCATCGGTGGCGTGTGGAGTCATTGCTCTTACCATTCCACCAAGCTCCAATCGCAGCGCCGCGACTACGAGTTCACCGATTTCCCGTGGCCCCAGAGGGACAGCGCCGAGTTCCCCAGCCACGTGGAGATAGTGGAGTACTTGCACTCCTATGCTCAGCACTTCGATGTGCTCAAGAACGTCAGGTTCAACTCTAAGGTGGTTGAGACCCGGTTCGTCGGCAACCGAGAATCTGCCTCCTCCGATGTTGTTGTCGGAGGAGGAGACTGGCTGCCGACGACTGGCCATAATGAGACTGTGTGGGAAGTTGCTGTGCAGACTAATGGATCAGATACCATTCAGGTCTTTTTCATTCACTTCCAACTCAACTACAACTCTTTTGCCATCAATACCTAGGGTTTTAAAAAAAAAACTTTTAAAAATTTTACCGTACACAGCAATTAAACTTTTTGTATGATGCTTTTTATTTTCTCTTACTTATTTTAATATTAATATTATTTACACGATATACTTTATAGGGGTGCATCAACTATTAATTTAAATGCATATACTAATTGACTGTATTTTTCCTAATGCAACATATTGAGTACTAAGTGTTAAAATTAAATAAGGTTAATGTGATAAAATTGTTTTATAAATTACTCTAAATTTTTTCGGTTAAAGTGATAAATAATTTAAATTATAATAAATATTTCAAACAAAAAATTAATTTTAATTGAATATTAGAATAAATATCTTTTACACATTCATCTAATTATATAGTTATATATAATCGACCAACAATATAAAATTATTCGCACTCACAATATATCAAGCACTACTTTCGATTTCATTTCGCAGAAAAGTACTTAGTTTCATGATGAGAACTTCCTCCCATCTTCTAATAACAGTCTACTTTTATTTGTGCATAAATATGAAGAAATCATTGAAAAAATCTCAGTAAAATCTAAGAAAACTTCACAAAACTATTTTCTCTAATGTACTATACTCTCTAAGTCACTCAAAATAGTTTAATGACTAGAGATTTGAGTAATATGTATGAAGTTTGAGATTCAAACCTTGGTGCACCAAAAAAATATATACTATAATCTCTATTTCTTCCACTATTTTCATTTAATAATAGTATAATCAAATAATATAATTAATACAGTCTAAATTTCATAAATGAATAATTATTTGGAGAGAAATAAATTTTTTGAAGGAGGCAATTGAGAATGGATAAACTAAGGATCATAATGAGTTATACATAGACATGACTGTATTAATTGTGCACATTATTAATTTCCTCACTTGATACACTTTTTCAGTGGTATGGGTTCGAGTTTGTTGTGTTATGCATAGGAAAATATGGGGACATACCAAGGATTCCAACATTTCCACGAAACAAAGGGCCAGAGACATTCAAGGGGGAGGTCCTTCATACCCTTGATTACTGTAAACTGGATCAGGAAGCTGCTACTCAACTTCTCAATGGGAAAAAGGTGGTTGTCGTTGGTTTCAAAAAGTCGGCTATTGATTTAGCCATGGAGTGCGCTCAGGCAAATCAAGGTATCGTACTACTACTTAAACCATCCATGCTGATGTCATCATATATCAAAACCTATAGATGTAAAAGTTAAATATATAATTTATTTATTTATCTATGAATACTAATAACTATTTCTGCATTCTTTGGTAGTACAGTACTAACTAGTTAATTAATTAGTGGTTATTATTTTTTTAATTCAAAAGTTGGTATTTAACTTTTTTTCATATGCATGATCTGAAATTCTGAAAATTAGTAGTATGTTGAGATACTTGAGAATTCTCAATTAATCACACGCGTCTTAAATATGGAATAACTTTAAACTTTGTGTTTAACGTCTATTATCTTAAATGAGTTTATCGTATGTAAAAAGATTAATCATTATTTTTTTTACGGTGAATACCTATGCGTCCCAAAAGAACTAATCACACGTGGCAATCTAGAAATTTGTGAATGATCCTCTTGTATTTTTTTTTCCTCGAAAAATTAAAGAAGCAAATATTCGATGCATTAATGTGAAGGCAATTAATTCTTTTTGTTCATGGTCATGGTTGAAAAAGTGTAACCCGATTTTCTTTTGTATCTTCTCTACTAACCATTTTAATTTTCCAATTTTGGCTTGTGACAAATATCCAGAATAGAACACGTTGTTTTTTTATTTGCCATCTGTTGCTTGTTGTGTTTGTGTTGTGGGAAATCAAGACAAACTAATTCTGAAAGTCTCTTTTCTTGTTGGAATGGAAGTATCTTGCTTGTCGTTTTGTGTTCTTTCTTTTTTATTTTCTGGTCAATGTCGCTTTCAGTTCTTACTTCTTACATGCTTAATTACATAAAAAAGGCGACGACATTTAATTTTCAAAAAGATTTTCGGTTGGTATATATACACACACTATTTAATTTATCACTTTTGGTTGTTATTGAATTATTAATGTTAAGTAGGTGATTTATTTTCTAAGATGCTATTTGCATGGTTTGATTGCACACTGCTTATAAAAAGATGTTTTTGACTTGCCGGGCTATTTTTTTTTCCCACTTTTTTACACACATTATTGATTCTATACGTCATGTATGAACTATTAATTCCACACATAAGTTTTGACTGACAAATGCTGCACATATGTTTCATCTTCATCAATGAAAGCAACGTGTGTAAAGCTTAGATATGAAAATTCCACTAAAATTTCAATATCTCATGCCATTGACTAACTTGGATCAATAATATGCAAGAAAAATAAGAGAAACTTCTTTCTCCCCTACATATTCATTTTATTTTTTTTATAAATACATTGAAAATTAATTTTTCTTTTATCTCAATTAATGAAATTGATGTCTAATCCATTTGACTGTTTCGTTGAATGTCTAATCCTAAATGAAGATTAAAAGAGAAAGAACATTATAATAGTTGTTGCATGCATTATAATTTTAACATTCATATGATGAAGCATAAGCATAACAAAAGTTGCTGCTTCTGAATGTTTGTGAAGGACCTGAAGGCCAACCTTGCACCATGTTGGTTAGGACTTTGCATTGGACAGTTCCTCATTATTGGATTTGGGGTTTGCCATTTTTCATGTTCTACTCAACTAGATCCTCTCAGTTCCTCCATGAAAGACCAAACCAAGGCTTGCTCAAAGCCCTTCTTTGCCTCATGTTATCTCCAATGGTAAATTAATCAACATCTTTCACTAACCAATTCACAATGGCTAGTTACTTATTAGAGAATAATTTTTATGCACTATGAATAGGTAGAAATTCAAACAATGTGTCAAATCATGGTATGTAATTATCTGTTAGATAACTACTCACCATGATTTGTCACTTTCTTGAATTTCTGTTGTTGTACATACAAAGTAATCTTTACGATTCGACAATTGCTTAAGTTTTTATAGGCTCTGTATAGGAATTGTTCTGCATATATTCTATTACTAATGATTTCTTATTGTGCAATGACATATAATAGAGGCGTGGAATTTCAAAGTTCATTGAGTCCTACCTGCTGTGGAAACTTCCTTTGGAGAAGTATGGATTGAAACCAGAACACCCCTTTGAGGAAGACTATGCATCATGCCAAATGGCCATCTTGCCAGAACATTTCTTCTCTGAGGCTGACAAAGGCAAAATTGTCTTCAAAAGATCATCATTAAAGTGGTGGTTCTGGAATGGAGGAATTGAATTTGAGGACAACACTAAACTCGAGGCTGATGTGGTGGTTCTGGCAACCGGTTTCGATGGAAAGAAGAAGCTCAAAACCATTCTTCCAGAGCCATTTTGTAGCTTGCTGGAGTACCCTTCTGGTGTTATGCCTTTGTATAGGTGAAGGGAACCGTTTTCAATTTAAATTTGTTTTTGTCCCCCTTACCTAAATTTTCTGGATCCGTCACTGATTATAATTGCTATTTGATTCATTGGCAGGGGAACTATCCATCCATTGATTCCAAACATGGCCTTTGTTGGTTATGTTGAGAGTGTTTCGAATCTCCACTCTTCAGAGCTGCGATCCATGTGGCTTTCTGGGCTTGTGGATGATAAGTTCAAGCTACCAAGTGTTGAGAAGATGCTTGCACAAACTCATAAGGAGGTGGAGGTGATGAAGAGGTCAACTAGGTTCTACAAGAGGCATTGCATTTCAACTTATAGCATCAACCATGGTGATGAGATATGTGAAGATATGGGGTGGAGTTCATGGAGGAAGAAGAGCTGGATGTCAGAAGCATTTGGCCATTATAGCAGTGAAGACTATGAGAAGGAAGATTGAATTGAATGAATGCCTTATAAATTAACCACTCTATTAGTGATAGCTTTTAATAATAATATTATTAGGATTATAAGAAATAATAATTGCGTTGTCCTTTGAGAGAAATATCATAGTTAGGGATAAGTTTTATTACTTTATACGAAAATGGTTGGATAAATACTTATTCAGCCACACAATGTTATGTTTCAGAAATGTAGTAACAGTTCCTTCAAGTTAATTTATAGCAAAGTTGTTCTTTCATAATTGTTGAATCTTGTTATTTCAAATAGCAAACTCAACCTTAAAAAGAATGTTAACTGAAGCTAAAATTATGTCGAAGTTACTGATATATCTGACTGCATTTATGACAATTGAAGGCCTGATTTCCATACAGAGAAGTTATAAATGTTTGATCTCTATAGGAGCATAGGTATATTTATCATCAACTTTGGGATCAAAGGGTCCAAAATCAGCTAGGGCTATCACATAATTACATTTGGTTTCAAAGGCTCTGAAGCAGTTTCAAGGTCTCATCAATGTGCTTTTCTGGTTGGAACTGGTTGTTGTAAACAAGCTGAACCACCCCATTTTTGTCAAGAACATAGGTCTCTCTCCCAGGCAATGCTCCGAAGAAATCGCCAGGCACCCCCCACTCTTTCCTCACCTTGTTATTCTCATCACATAACAAGGTGAATGGGAGTCTGTACTTCTTGGCAAATTCCTGCATTCCATGCAATGCATTCAGTATACAAACAACGGATTTAGATCCTTTAACGTGTGATTCCTTCTAAAGTAAGAAGGTGAACAGAACAAACTGAGATCCACACACAATGCAATCGATTAATCCAAAGGTGAAGGGAACGCCGCCTCGATTTCTCACCTTAAACAGAGCCTCGCTCTAATTAATTGCAAACAAAATGTAATGAAACTTGTGTTTTTTTACCTTGTGAGAGGCAGGACCATCACCACTGATCCCTACAACCTCTGCTCCTGCTTTCTTGAACTTCTCATATGAATCCCTGAAAGCACAAGCCTGCAATAATAGAATAAAATCAAATAAAATAGGCCCCATGAGTTATGACTATAGCAGTAGCAGTAACAATTACTATAGGGTTTTCATTCTACCAGCATTGTAAAACCTAACTCTATGCATTCACCCTATTAGAAATTATATATCATATCCTTCATTTCCATAAACAACCTTTAGTAATGATTGCACTAAATAAACTTAGCAGTGATTCTTATTCTATTGTTTTTCATTCATATGCACCATGAATATATACTACATTATCTCATTCCATGTAACTACACATTTTTGTTTCTCTAGCAATTAATTCTCCAATTCTTCTATAATTGACAAATCTTGGTAGCCTAGAAGTACAAAATTGGTTCCCAAGTCACAAGCAAACATTTTACCTGTTTGGTACAGCCAGGGGTCTCATCAGCAGGGTAGAAATAGACAACCACAGGTTTCCCTTTGAACTTGGAGAGGCTCACACTCTTTCCATCTTGGTCTTTGAGGGTGAATTGTGGTGGCTTTGAACCTTTACTCACCTGTCAGTCACAACAAACCAATAACAAACTGGTGGTTTTGTAACTAACTTGAAACCAATTCCACAAGTGGCAGTTACCAACTAAAAAAGAGGCACGCAAACTTGATTATGAAAGAATAAAATGTACCTTGGCAAAAATGGAAGGCTTGAACGGAGATGCAGCAGCAGTAGAAGAAGATGGAGTGTGAGATAATTTGAGGCCACAGAATTGGGAAGAAGAGGGTCTGGAAAGGAGTGGAAGCCTTTGGTGAGATGGGCAGGTGGGAGTATGGGTGTGGAGCAAGGTTGGAAGGGAGTGCTTTGGGACAGTGAGGGAAGCCATTATAAGGAGGGAAGTGTGGCAATGAGAACACAAAGGCAATTTCCCTTTGGGAGGGAAGGTAGATAAGGGAGTGGAGATCAGAGAGAAGAGGATTGGATTGGGACACTGGCGTGGATGATTGCTGACCTCAACCTTCCTACACTTTGGTTTTGATTCATTTGATCTGTGTCAAGAAAGTAAGTAATGAATGGCCATAGAGACAAACAGTGAATGAATAATCTCTCAGAATTTCTCCTCTTTCTTTTATACACACACATACATATGTCCATCCTATTACCACGTCTTCCCAAAGATGCTAATAAAATTTACATAAATAATTGAGTTAAATATTCTTTTAGTCCTTCATAAATTTTTAAATTTGTGCTTTATTTGTCATAATTTTTTTTGGTTAAAAATCGTCTCTCATAAAAAAAATTATAAGGTTTTAATTTCTATTATCATGTTAAGCCGTTGACTACTTACGTGACAATTAACTTGATTACCTAACACTAACATGATTAACCCAACCATTACTAATGGTTTAATATGACGACAGAGACTAAAATTTTACAAAAAAAATTATGAG
The DNA here is from genome assembly GCA_003254905.1 of Nissolia schottii. Taxonomy (NCBI): domain Eukaryota; kingdom Viridiplantae; phylum Streptophyta; class Magnoliopsida; order Fabales; family Fabaceae; genus Nissolia; species Nissolia schottii. The sequence continues at coordinate 992,007 of QANU01006985.1, forward strand.
AGAGAATTTCTAACAAAAAAATTTATAAAAAATAAAAACAATTTAAAATTTAAGAGGAATTAAATACATATTTCACCCTAAATAATATAACATAATATAATAGAATATGTTATTTGTTCATCTTTTGACATCAATATATGTTGAAATTTTTATGTGAATTAACGTAAATTTATATCATAATTAATTTATACTCAGATTAATATAAATATCAAAATAATTCAAGTGTGTTATTTTAACCCAATTTATTATAAACATTATTGTTATTAAACCTCTATTATTGTTAAGCAATGCTAGTTAATAAGTGTTATTTTTATAGTCCTTGTCTATGATCCTTGCTATGAATAGCTCGATTCATTAATTTAGTTACACAAAAATGACTCTTTCTCCTAATTCTATATACAGATTGTTGTCTCATTTATACATGCTACAAATTACTCTTGAAAGCATAGGTGAACTCAACAAAACAACCAACCTCTTTGGTTCTCTCCGCACTTGTCTCCCTCTTTCTCTTTTATATTTCTCGGAGCCAACCATAATCGTTATTCAAAGATTACATATTATGACTGGAGTCAAAGACTTAAAAAAAAAAATTCTCAATATAATATCAATATATGGCCTCTTACAGAAATATATAATATATTTATTTTGCTTCAATACACATATATATACTTTTAATATTTTCGAGTATATAAAATTGTCGAATATTTATGTATAAAATATAAATAGTTCGGAGGTACATAAAGTCCATTTTTCCCCCTTAAAAATAAAATTGAAGCGACATAATTAAGACGTCGTTTTTGGCACCTCTTGGTACTCTGGCAGCGATGGAGGGCGCTCTCGTTAAGGGTTCCGGCCACCCCAATTCTTCGTCGTCGCAATCGAGTTTCGTCCTCAATGGAAAACCAACACCACCGTCTTCGACAACACCTCAGTCGTCTTCTCTTCTTCTTACTACCACACCTCCCAGGCATCTCTCTCTCCCTTCTACTCTTCTTTGGTTTGAATTTGAAAACCTTCTGCAAAGAAATGTTAATTTGTCAATGTTCATTTTCCTTTAATTTTTTGTTTTTTTGTTTTTGGCTTCTGAACCATGCACCGATTATCATCACCATCATCATCATGGCATAATGAAAGGGTTTTGTGCAATAATTATGTTGAAGTTGTACTGCGAATGTTTAAATTGACGCTTCTGTTTTGGGGGTTTAGGGTTTGAGAGAAAATTGTGTTGTGTGTTGTTGTTGCAGATATGCAGTGTCTTACTGGACATGCTCAAAGCTCTGTGCAGTTTGCTTTGTTGCTGGTGTAGTTTTCGGTTACACACTCAGAGGACGGGTTAGACGTTGGGCTTCCAAAATTATCAGGAAACTCAGCTGAAAGATAGATAGTGTTGATGACTCTGATGACATTTACAGGCACCGATTTTGGTTAAAGTTCAGTTTCCATAGAAATCAATCATTGGAAAGAGGATCTCAATTTTGCTTCATCTTTCGATGTTTGGTGATTTTACATCATTTGTACTGCCATTGAATTGAGTTACACAATTGCTTTCTCTTGATTTCGGCAAGGTGTTTCTTGCAATTTGCCATAGTATCGAATACTGTGCTTTTACTTAGTTTATCAAATGTCATAACTAGATTCTCTGTTCAATGTGGACCTTAGCTCTGAGCTTCACTTCACGGTTTTCAACGACTGCTCTATATATGTTTTGTTACCAACCTGTAGTTGAGTTCCCATGATTTCACTTTTGTGCTTCTCTAGATGACTTGAATCTTGAATATTTCCCAAATAATGCTGCTCTTATTTACCAATTACCAGGTTCCAGTGATGTTGCGGTTCTTATCCTTCTTATCTTTGAATTGTGATCTTTATACGTTCTCAGGCTTTGATAGACAGTTTGTATGTTGCGGTTGTTATACCTTGCTTTCAGTGTCTGGTGTTCTTGGGGTCAAGATTAGTTCATTCCTTTCGTAGTTTCCCTGCTTGTATCATCTAGAATTATTTGATGAGAGTGCCGATAGAGAAAAGGGAGTGGGAGATTGAGCTTTTAACATGAAATAATAATGAAAAAAAGAATGGATTGAGCTCAGTTGACTTATGGTTCTGCTTCACTTTGATAAGTGATAACTCTACTTCACTACTCCTAAAATAATCGTACAAAGGTATAAAATGTTGCTATCATATGAAACAATCTCGTTTGTAAGAAAAGAATTAAGAAAGTACACTTACAACACAATTTGACTGGTTACTTTAGTCATCATTGTCTATTAGTACCTATAATCCTCCATCCTCCTCTCCTAATCACGTGGCTCCGCCCCTCCAACGTATTAAAGCAACCCTACACCATCATAATTACTTGCACAACACCTTTATGTATGCCCCTTGCTTTATTATAGCTTCTTGTATGAAGCTTTATGGAAGAATATGTGGGGTTGTGGGACACCCAACATTTTGCTTAAAGATTGATACATCCTTTTTTATTTTGGGTCGTGAAAGATTGATTGATTTAGAAAATTGGGCTGGGCCCGTTTCCACAGGTAAAGAAAATGGATTCTCATACACGGTAAAAGGATACCAGTTTGGGGATCATCGAGTAAACAAAAATAATTTTATTATTATTTAAACGACATTGAAAGGGTCACTACCCGTACGAGGTTGGGACTGTGACTGTCCCTTTCATTCGAGAATGGATCACTCGTGTTAAATTTTACATGATTTCGTTGTATTTGATCTTTCAACATTAATTTTATTGCCTATGACATAAGACTCACACTCCCTTTTCGGTTTTCATTCATTCTCGACTCCTTGTCCACGCTCACTGGCTGTCACTGCCATCGATGGTGAGAAGGGATCCATGGTTGTCTTTATTTTCCTAGCACAACGAAATCATTAATTTATTAGCCGTGTTTCTTTGGTTACCTATTATATGACTTTGTACAGCTTTCAATAAATGATTTGGAAAATATATCAGTATTAGTTGGAGAGAAATGTTCCCCTTATATATTAAAATTGTCTCGTACACATCTCAACTATTAATTTTTTTTATCAAATAATAATTAAATAGAAAAAGGATAAATGAGCGAGATCTACACATAAAAAAAATCATATATAATTTATCTATGAAATAAAGGTTTTTTTTAGTGGCACTAAAAATAAAGTCAACTATTACTATTATTATTATAATATATATCCATGAAATATTATATTTTGGGAAGATTATACTTAGCAATGTATTTCAATTATATATAAATTAAAAATAGAGTTAATTAAGCTTTTAGTCCCTCATGACATATTTTAGTCCCTGTAAAATATGAAAATTTGATTTTGGTCCTGTGGACAGTTGGTGATGGACGGTGATGTAGAAATTGTCCCTGATGACGAGTTAACTGACACGTCATCACCGTCCATCACCAACCGTCCACATGGACCAAAATCAAATTTTCACATTTTAGTAGAGACTAAAACCAAACTTTTTCATATTACAGGGACTAAAAACTTAATTAACCCTTAAAAATAAAATAGTTAAAATGCGGGTTGGTTGTTGAAGTACAGGAATGTTGTTAACTTGTTACATTCAACGACCTGACCATGATGGAGCACCCCTTAGAAATAATGAAAATACCCCCATCTCATTAAAATTTCAGTTTGGACCAACATTGTTTAAAATTTAGTTAGAGCACCCTCCCAAAACCCAGCGCCGCCCCAAAAATGAGGCATCCACCAGCTGCTCCACTGGCTCCATCACTTCTTAACATTGTTTCATCTCGTGATACAGACATGACTGTAGTGCTCGAATTTCGCAGCCCCTCAGAAATTGCAATTTCTTAATTTGCTGCCGTGAGAAACTTGTTTAAAGTACGAGGCGGGGGTTCATTTTGTTATTTTAAAAGAGTGTTCCATGGTGGGCCCGTAAAATGGTTCCCCATGATAAAGAAAGCCCGCCGTTATATAAAACGGTTGGAGCTGGACAAAAAACTGAAAGAAAAGAGAGTCTCCGAGAGCGGCGGTTCAGGGGGTTGAGAAACACAACCCAAACCCAACCCAACCCACCAAAACAACAGCATGAAGAAGATTCCGTTCCTTCCAACAATTCACCGCTCCATAAATTAGATTAGAACCCCATTCACTTTTTCCAACATTTTCTTCTGAGGGATTCGGTTCTGGATTTTGAAGAAGCTCCTCTGTGGTGGCCCTTCCATCACAGCTGCTAATGCCCTCTTCTATTTCAGGTACCTTCTTTTTTTGTTTTCTCCAATTCGCCACCATTGTCATTCATTAATTATTATTATTACGGTTATGATTATTACTCGTGTTTCTCAAATGTATTATGATCTTTGGCGTTTTGTATCAATGCTTAAACGATCTATGGGTTGGGGATCTTGGATTCCTAATTTCCATTTTCGAACTCAATGCCTGGTCGCTAATTCTTAAACTGATCTCAAAATTAAGAAAGCTGAGCTGATGCACAGATTATAAATAAATTAACAATTGACAATATTGTTTCTAAGAGGTCAATTCTGTTTTGGGGTTCAATTTTTCCAATGCTTCAAATCAGTTCTTTGAACAATTATCACCGGTAACATGTTTACGGAACAATCTCTGCGGTCTGCACCCGAAAAAAATGAAACTTAGGAGTATTTGATAAATGTCTTCCTTTTTTGATATTAAAATGCTTTTATGAAGCTTGCTAATATTGCCTTCCATCCATTCATTAACCTAACTTTTTTCATGTATATCTCTGCATGTAGTGGCAGATCTGATCTTGATCTTGGGGTACTTTTTCCTGTTGGGTGAAAGCGAGCCAATGGAGGAAGCTGGATCCCCCAAATTGTCTGGAATTAGGCAGATTGTGAGGCTGAAGGAAATGTTTCAGAAATGGCACACTGTCACCATTGGTGCAAAAGCCTCCAGAGACCACCATTCTGATGTTAATCACGGAGGCATATCGCCGATAATTAACAAAAGGCTAACAAGTGTTGTGTATTGCGACTCAGACGACGAAAGCTGCCAGAGCCCTGAGCCGCCGCACGATGTTCCGAAAGGGTACCTGGCAGTCTATGTTGGGCCGGAGCTCCGGAGGTTCATTGTCCCCACCAGCTACCTTAGCCACCCTTTGTTCAAAGTGTTGCTGGAGAAGACTGCAGAGGAGTTTGGGTTTGATCATAGCGGTGCCCTAACAATCCCATGCGAAATCGAGACCTTCAAGTACCTCCTGAATTGCATGGAGAATGAGAATCATCGGCATGAGAACCATGATGAGAGCTCCTGTAAGTTAATTACATTTCTTTGTTAACTATCATTTCATATAGGTGTCCTTACAAATAAACTACAATCACAAGTTTGGTATGCAAGTAAAAATAGGGAGAAAATTTTCACACATTAATCCAATCCATGAAAATTTTCCCCCATTTTCACCCTCATACCAAACAAACCCTTAGTGAAATAGCCAATGGTATGGTATCTCACCATCGCCGAAAATGTAGCACTGGCCAAGATACCTTAAGAACTACACAATTTTTTCGCTTCCACAATCAAGGCCTTCCAAGACAGCTAAATGTCAATATCACCCGAAGCAGTTATTTTGCTGTTTTATATTTTCACCAATATCATACTGCTCATCGATGACTAGGCATTCCTCCATGGAAAAGAGGGCAATGAAAAAGGAAAGAGAGAGAAAGGAAATTTATCATTGTTGCTTGTTCTTTTCCTGTTTTGCTAACCTTCAAACTCTCGAAATGCAGCTGGATTCTCAGAAACCGTGGAAGAGTAAAGTGATCACTCTGAGCATTATAGAGGTGCGGATTACAGTGCTGGTTTCATGTGTAAAGGAGGTTTTCCTTCCGTCCATCTTTTTTGATTCGGTTTCTTATGTGAAGAACGATAGAATTCCCCTAGTTAGAAAGGTTTATTGTGTCTTTGCAACAATTTGCTGGTATAGAGGGGTTGTTAAAACTCTATACACTCTTTTCTTTGGATTGGTATAATTAAGAACCGCATTCAATGTTCCCCTAATTCATGTACTTTTCTAACAAAAAATATGTTAGCTTATTCGAATGGAACAATAATATGTAATGAGCCAACTCTCCTCTTAGGCATGTTTAAAATGAGTGTTTCTTTGTTCTGTTGAAGTATGTGATTGTAAGTTTTATGGTTCTCAAACAGATAATTTTCTTGATTAAGGCTTTTGGTTCTTCAAACTCAGATTTCATGCCTTTACTAGAAGAGTTCTTCTTTCCTTTTGAAAGAAACAGAAAATAAAATCTGATTATTATCATGTGCCTTTGAAACACGTTCTCCAATCAAATCAAGTTTTGAGTTGTCCCGGTTTTATTTAGACCTTATTCTTTATTGTTAATTTAGTAAACGATACCCAAAGTGTTAAGATTCCTGAAAATGAAGCATCCATTATTCTCTGTATCTCATCTCTGCACATGATGAAGAGGAGACATTGTGAATATGATGTTGAGAAGATCTGATTTTTATTCCTTTTATATTCATTGTTTAGTAGTATAATTATTTATGATGAAGTTTTATTTTGTAAAACAGAAGGTTCTGTACAACTACTTTTGCCAGCCCAGCTCCCTTTTGTTTGCCTTTTAGTGGGTCAATTAGCCCATTAAGCATTATGGCAAATGTTCAATAGTTTATTCACCTTGACCAAAAACAAAGCTTCTCACCTCTTTTTTGGTTTTGTTTCCTAGGTTTTTTTAGGCTCACAAGCTGTTTTTATAGAACCGCCCGAAAAATTAATCCTCATTCAACCACAGAAATACTTCGTCCAAAAGGAAAAACAAACCACACAAATACAATGATTATGTAGTTTTCTTCCTAATACTTGTCTCCTTAGAATTTGAATTCGCCTTTTCCTTGTATAGGGTCAACATTGTTTAGGGTTGTTAGATTAGCAAGAATTTTTCATGATTCTATTTTATTGGATATCTCATACTAACATAGTGTGGGCAAACATTATAGACCACAATGCCTGTAAGAGAAATCCAATGGAATAGAGAAAAAAAAATGTTTTTTTTGCTTCGGATGTATCTAATAATCTTTTTAGCAGCTCTTAGCACACTTTGTAAGCACTTCTACTTTGTTCCTTTTGCAGTAACACACCGCCATACTTTTATCATACTAAAGGAAACTAGTAGGTACAACATCTTGGTGTCACATTACTATATACATAGGGTTTCTTGTAACAATCAAACAAGTACGTACTGCACACAACAAATTTTTGGAAGTTTTACGTAACAATTTGTTGTAGACTAGCAGACACATAAGGGAGACAGCACAATCACAAAATAATCTCTAATTAATAATTATCTTAATTGGGGCATGCGTGGTTAGTTAGTTACTTATTCTACTACCACAGCTTGGGAGGTGGAACAAGCCACTCTCCTCCATGGATATAAGCCATGCTCAAGAATGGCTTTGCTTCTTCATCCGATAGCATTTTGTCAAATTTCACTCGGCCAGAGGAAGCAGCTCCTGGTCCCATGCACCTGTATTCTCCATAGAATATTGTCCTAACACATAATTCACAAGTCAAAATGATTAACTTATATCTAAATTAATATAATGAAATAGGATAATATATATATATACTACTCTCTCTCTCTCTCTCTCTCCCCCTCTATATATATATATATATATATAATAGGAGAAACAATGAGAATTCACTATGTATAATTTTGCTATGAGGTTGGAAACTGATATTGAAGGTGAGAAGGCCCACATTAAATTTTGGCGTGCAAGTGTGATCAAAAAATTTGCCCAGCCTTCTGCCATGCAAATAATGAGACGGACATTTTTTCTCTCTTCTCCAAAACAACTCTCCGTGCTTCCCTCAAGTGCTACCTTAGTACCTTCCACTTAATGATTTTTTTTTTGTCTTTTCAATGCATTTACGTCACACAGTATATACCATGAAAATTAAGTAGAATTGATTTTCCACACCCCCTCAAACAAAAAATTAACATGTAAAAAATCAAAGTTAATTTCCTGTGGATTCATTTTATCATTATTATTATTATTATTATGATTATTATTATTATTATTATTATTATTATTGTTATTATTATTTTAACTATTTGAACAAATGAAATGAATAGATGATATGAATTTAGCTCTTCTAAAATCTCTAAAGTGCACAATTTTAACTATTAATAAAAAATCTTAACGGTTCAGATAAATTATAAGATATATGTATGATTTAGTGTAGATGTTTATATCGCATAAAATACTAAACTATTAATTTTTTGATCAAAATTTAAGTTGTACATTTTATGTTTTCGCGTGTTCTTTTTTTCTTAGGTTGCCTGCCCAGTATCCAAGGCTTAGCCTTGACTAATCTGGGTCGACCCCCGTTGGTATTCGCGTGTTCTTTTGATAAGTTGCAACTTGGAATATTTGAGATTAGAGCTTAAATTAAAACCTACTTATTGGGTTGGGCTTGCTGAGGAAGTTGGGGGTGGAACCATCCTTCTGTATTGATGAGGGATCCCATGTAGGTGTATGCAAACACAACCCTGGGGCTCCCCTTCCATGCACGCCCTAGGTATGTGTTCCCCTTACCACCTCCCGTTATGTTGCAACGCACGAATGTGAATCCAGTGTCTTGTCTCATGCTTTCCCTCCCTTGTGCTGTTATAACACTCAAACCCTTCGCAACCGATTCTATGGTACTCCTCTGCGCGCACACAAATTAACAAGCATGAAACATGTTTAATAATTATTGCATCAAATATCTACATATCGGATTATATAGATATTTAATCCAAAAATAATAGGACTTGTGTGGGACATAACGAGACTATTATTAAATGAGATTTTAATAAGGTCCACACATTAATAAGATTTTAAATATGGCGTGAGTTAGTACAATGTATAACATATGAGGTCAAATAATATTTTTTTTAATATACACTAGCTAGTAGGTTTGATAGGTATGAGGTGGGGAACATGGGGAAAGTGAGTGGCGATGAAGAGTAGAGTGTGACAATGTACCAAGTAGAGGGATTTGCCGTTTCCGAAGATGAAATCGTAGGTGCCTCGGATGAAGCAGTCCTTGAAGAAATGCCTGCCTTTGTCATCGCACAAGGTGTCCTGATACCCTATGAACCTGCAGTTGTAGAATGCTGCCTTGTCCCCTGATATCCTCATCGCCACCGCTTGTGCTCCTACGCTGTTCTCCTCCGGCATTGGAGACGAGTTCTGCACGCGTGTGTGTATATATATAGTAAATAACTTTTATTTTTCAAGTGATTAGGGCTTGAATTAAAATCACTCTAATGATATAGTATATATACATACCCAACTTAATTACAATATGCATTCATACGTCAATAGTACTCACCATTGCTCTCTTTTGTCTATTTCACATTACCGTACAATCATGCTATTATTTGAAAAACACCAATTGATATTATTCTTTTACACCTAGCTAGATACAAATTAATCTATTAGAAAATACAGAAAGGAAATGAATGAATTAAAACGCACCACGAAGGCGACATTGACAGCGACGAAGTAGTCGGAATCCACGGCGACGGTGGCGCTATCTACGGTCCCATACCGCAACGCCGTGCCGTTGTACGTTATGGTAGGCATCTTCACCATCATCATCATCATGCCATCGTCATCATTGGTCTCTCCATAAAACGTAACGAAGTGCTTGGAGCTGTCCACCGTGACCTTCTCCCGATACTCGCCCAAGCCGATCCACACAACAACTCGCCGCGTGTTCCCCGACGGGATGCTGTTAACGGCATCCGTCACCGTCCTGAAGTCGCCGCCGCCGTCCTTGCTAACCGTCACGATCCTAACGGGGCCGTCCTCTCCTGGACGCACCGTTTGGAGAGCGAGCAGCAGTACTAGAGTAAGAAACGCTGTTGGAGGAGTTTCCACCCACCAGTGACCCAGCTTCTTCGGAGCCATTATTATTACCACTGAAACAAAAGAAGAAGAAAAACATAACTGTCAAGAAGATATATATAATGGGTAGTGAAGTGAAGGTGATGATGAGTATGGTGGAGTGGGGAGTATGGGCGAGAGACAAGTGGGTAGTTTTCTCCCTTCTTTCTCTTTGTGTGTGGTGACATATAATTTTGTCTGGATGATTTATATTTATTAGTACATGATTGAATGAAAGTATAAAATTTGTCTATACTGTCAATACATTTTAATTAAATTAATATAATCTTTTTATATGTAAATTTAATTTTATTAAAACCATCTAACTGCTAAATTTTAGTTTTACTTCAGATTCATTACATATTTCACACATTAGTAATAAGATCCACAATACTAATATATAAGATATGTAATAGAGCTAGAAAAAACTCTTTATCCCAAAACACTTTAAGAATCTCTCATTTTGTTTCTTCTTTACTGGAATAGATTTGTCAAAATTGGGTTATTAGTTTGATTTGACTTGTGAAGTGAAAAGAAGAAAAATCAAACAATTTAAAATTTTATAAGATATGAACGTTAATACGCTAAATTATATGTGCGCGATAATGTATGCCTATCACACAAAATTGAGTAATGCAAGTGACATTGATATCAGGGTTGATTTAGCTTCGGGAAACTCAAAACCACACTTAGGTAATAATTTCAGATGAGAAATTTTAAGTTGAACAAATTTTTTCAATAACCTTTTTGATCTAATTGTTTTTTCCAAGAACTAAACCAAATATAGGATCACTCTCATTTTGAGAACCATGCCCATGCCCAGGCCCAGTCCAGGGGAACCCTGCACAGAGAACACAGGCACTTTATTTGGGCAAGTGGTTCTCCCTTTTCCATACTTTAGGAAGTGGGCTGAAATAATTTGATCCACAACTTTAAGTGGGCCAGTCCTTATGCTTCAGGCGTGATGTGTACCTAAGGGGGGTCAATTTTACAAAATAACATTGAGTAAAGTGGGTCAACCTTAGAATACCATTGACCCGAAAAAGAAAAGTTGGAATACCCGATTTGTTTTTCTCACCGCACATAAAACACTCTCTATAGTGGAAGGTGAGGTGACTGACTTTGTTTACCTTGTGTAAGAACTTGTGAATTTGTTGGAATTTTGTGCTGCTACATGGATTTAAAGATGCTTATGGAGCTTGACGAGGTTAACTCTGTATATTTTTTTAACAACGCCCTCTATATGATATAGGTTGTTTGAATTTTTATGTGGTCAGAAATTTTCGTGCATGTTAAGCTGCTAGTATTAAAGAATTATACACATCTGGTCTCCATATATATGAGTTTATGTATGAGCTTGGATTTTAACATAGATATGTTTTTGTACTTATTTTATATGGAACATCATATCGACTCAGATCGTATCTATTATTAGATAAATTATTAATGGAATGTAAAGACGGTTTTGTAATAGCTATAGAATATAAAACTTACTAGCCCAGTATAAACATTGAAACAAAATTTGATTTAACAAATTTAAAAGAAATTAATGGGCAACTTAATAACCTAATTATATATATCTATGCAAACAATTTTTGCCTGGTTTTGATTGTATCTACGGAACTAACCCTGATATTCTAAAACATGGATATTCCTATATTGGCAGATCTATAGAACTTTCCTAGTTATCTAAATCTTATCCTCTCTTTTTATTAGCGGATGCTTCCTTTGCCACTCGCTTTTTTAGGATTTTGATCTTTTCCTCTGCATATGCATTTCACATGCCAGCAACATGACATTTATAATGCTCTGCTGAAAATGTTGAGCAAAAATGGTTAATCAGTTGGACGACAAAGATCCCTTAAACCAGCGGCAGACAGCAAAATTCGGGAGTACCATACAAATTATATAATGTGTATATATAGATGCCAATCTATATATTCGTGACATTTCATATGTATTCAACAGTCACATCTTAGCAAGCAAAATTAAGAGACAGGGAGACAGAGTCAGAAGTCATTAAATGAAAAAAAAAATTGTGAGTAAAAGAAAAAAAGAAAAATAGTGATATAGTTTTATACCTTTTAAATTTACATTTATTATTGATTTATTTCCACCATGATCTTCCCACTTCTCACATAATAACCTTAGAAGATCAGAAACGAACAGATCTTGATTTGGATGATGAAAATGTTGTACTTAATTATAAAAGATCTCTCAGACTTCACATGGAATTGTTTCCTTGGTATTTTGAACCCTTTTGGTGTTTAGTGGCTACAAAATTTTAGAATAAGATTAGGTTGTTGGATTTTTTATTTTTTTCCTTGGGAAAAAAGTTGTTTGATGAAAGGAACAAATCATGCTGTGCTCTTGTTTTGTTTTTCCTTTCATGTCCATTGGTTATATGGCTGTGTTCCTCTTTTCACGGGGTGGATGAGTGCTTATACCATATGTACCCTACCACTTTACAATGATTTGAGAGGGCTATATATTTGGTATTTATTACTAGAGATGGTGAAGCAAGTTGAATATGTGATGCGAAAATTGATCCCGGTTAAATTTGGGTCCGAGTTATATGTTATGATTTTGAGATGAGTCAAATTCAACATATTTATAACTCAAATCGTCCAATCTAAAAATCATAAAACCTCCAAAGTTATTCAAGTAATAAATGGTCACTGGCACAACATTGGTAACGTACAAAGGCTTTCGTGAGCATCATTATTCAATAATTAGCTCAATAAACTCATTGAAATGATTACGAACATCTGATAAATGATACCTAACGGACACAACCAATACGGCCACTACATGGGGGTACATTTTTCTGATCATTACTTTTACCTCATTTTATTCACAAACTTATTTTGTCGTTAAAATATCTTTTGTAAGTATCACTCTCACCATCCAAGGCCAACAACCACCGTTGTGCTCAATGTCTTCAAGTTCTTGGGATCAACTCAAGGTCAAAATTATAGGCAACATCTTAAAATTCGTTCGATTCGCTCATACAATAAATCAATTTAACTTCATGAAAATGACATGTTGAGTTTCAAGCTTACAACCTAGTTCGAAAAAAATATTGGATTTAATTAGAATATGCAAACAATATAAAAGAGTTTTATATTGTCATTCAATCATATAATTAACAAATATAATTGATTATCACTCATTACTTAAACGATCATCTAAATAAAATAAATTAATTAGACAACTGTGTAAAGATCTTTACACTATTAATACATTAAAATTAAACTCTAAATTATTTTAATATTTTTCGTGCACTATTGAACATGACAAGACAAGAGAGAATTAAATAATTTTATATAACATTATTCTTTATACTAAAATTCTTTTAACATGAAGGATGAACAATATTTAGAAAAATGGAACAAGGAGGATGGCATATTAGACCATTAATTATACTGTGTTAAGAACATTACCTCTCAAAGTTGTTAGTAAGAGACAATTAAATGGATTTTTATTCTAAATCTTACTAACCCGTCATAACTCGTTACTATTTTGTTTTGTTTGCAAGCTAAATTGGGAAACTTAACCTGTAGATTAAATGATTTATCCACAATTTACGTTACTTTTTTATGCAGGTTGCATTCACCCACTTTTCATGAAATGGGTGGATTGACAGCTCCAACCTTTTTTTTTCTTTTCCGAAACTAGTCAACCTATTTTTGCTTCGTTTTCAAGCTAATCTGTGGCAGTTGTTCCGTTTTAACATCTCTATTTTACTATTTAGTGTGACATTTTTGGCCCTGGCATGGATCCATTATAATTAGGGTACTCAAGCTTCTAGTCCTATGGCATCCAGGATATTGTATTGATTCATTAGTACCCATTCACAATTATATGAGATTTGAATGATGTGTTCTATTGTGAGATCATGGGTCGAGTCGGATCATACTCAACAACTTAACCTACTTGACTCAACAAAATTGATGTCGAGTCAGGTGAGTTGAATTCGGTGAATATTGACGGGTCACCCGACCCAACTTAACTTGACTAACGAGTTGATTGGTAATTGGTTACCGGTTTTTAATTAAAAACAAAATCATTTTTTTAATAAAATATACTTTTAAATAAAAAAAAATCCAATTTTAATTAAAAAAATTCTATTATCTTAATTAAAAAAACGTGTGTGGCGGGTTGAGTTAGATTTGTCCAGTGATCACTCGTCCACATCAAACACCTACTTGATGGGTCATCCAATGCAATCCTTTGAGGTCAATTTAATCGGTTGTGGGTGGACCCGACTCATGATCAATCCTAAAAATCACATCCAGTTAATAATAAATGAGTATGACTTAGGTCTCATGTATGAATGAGGACAAATAAAGTTACTCTCTAAATGAATGGCAAACACATTCACATTAATAAAAATTATTTGTGAATACAATCATTAGGGACCTTATATTGTGAAATCCTTAGCAATCCTTAATTTCAACACGGGGGAGACAACAGTCAATGTCACACACCATATATCCAGTATCCCAGTCAATTCTTACTTTTTATTAATTTTTCATTGTACAATTAAGAGTAGTGATATTTGAATCACTCAAAAGTTATAAACACCTTATTATTATTATTTTCACAATATATAATAAAGTTTACTCTCAATGTAGTAAATTCTATGATATGCTGTGAGAAAAGTAATAAGATGTTTATGCCTATTGAGCGGTGCAAATAATAGTTTTGGTATAATTCATGCCACTATGAGAGTGACCCATTTTCTTCTCACCTCTATCCGTCACTTGCGTATCTTGTTTGTCCAGTGGCACTTTTGGTTGCTATCTATCTAAGGCGTACGTTTGGCCAACCTTTTACCCAAGATACATAACTGCCTCGACCTGCAGCTTTGTGTTAACTTCAATTTCTTTTGCTTTGTGTACTTGTTTCTTTTACCTTTCATACATAGTAGAAAACAAAGCCCTATGCATGAGTGATATTGTAGGTAAGGAACCATCTTTTATCCCACTAGACGCTAAGTTTTGATTTTTGTTGTTGAGGTGATAATCTGCTAATTTTGTGTACCTATGTAAGTATGATGTCAAAACATACCTTTATGTGCACACTATGTAATTAGTAAAATTCTTTTTCTGCGAGGTCATTTTGGTAAAATTAACAATAAATAAAGGTTCATAGTATTTCAATTGTAATAATGAACTATTAGACAAAGATCCAACATGATAAAACCAAAAATCTCAGCTACTAATAATGAGTGTAGATATCATCTACCAAAATCTTTCAAATAAATCACAATTATTGAGTCGCCAAGAAAATAACAAGACACATTGGGGAGATATCTAGCTAGTTTTTAGAATATAGTGTTACACAATTTATCTCATCCATCATTTTCTAGTAATTAACTTATGTATAATTTCTTGCGAAATTAAGCATTGTTATTTTTTTATTCTTTTTTATCTTTGTATAAGTATATAAATATTTACACAAGAATTATATTGAGTCACATATCAAAGCATATATTTTTGGTCAGAACAAAAAAGAAAAGATGTAAAAGAAAAATGATAAGATAACAATTATTTTAAAAAAATAACATATAAACAAAGATTTGTAACATAATATAATGAGATTTATTATAAATTTCACGCTTTTACACGTATAATTGTTTTAAAGTTATCACAAGTAATTATTATCGTAACATTACTCCTCCATAGAGCGGTGAAGAAAGAATTGATTGATATGCATGGAGGAGAGACTTTAAAAGGGGATGAATATGTATGAAAAAGTTGTGTGGGTGTTCATACCTAAATAAATGGTAGACAAAAATTCCTGCACTAACATGGGGGGCTAATCACTCGTGCGTAAGGAGAGCCAAAAAAGAAAAGGCCCCTCCAATCTCCGATTCAGTGACCCCCCCCCCCTTCTCTCTTCTCTTCCACCCATGTGCTATGGTTTTGTCTCTCTGACCTCCTCTGACTTCGAAAAAGACACAAATGCCCTCCTCGTTGTGACTAAAAGACAAAACAAAAAGGGCGCTTAAAAATTTGTGTGTGGTGTACTGATTGGTGGGGAGCATCTGCACCAAAAACCGCAAAATGCGGCCCTCCCTTAAATTATGTGATCTGTGTTCGTCGTTTTGGGTTATGACAAGTCACCATCTCATTCCTCCCAACAATGTTCGAGTTTACGGGAATTCAATTTCACAATTCTTGAAAAATCATATCACAAATTAAAGTGAAGTGTGAATGAGGTAGTCATAGTGGAGTCTACTAAAATATGTAAATGTGACTAGAGAACTCATGCACAATATAGATGATAATATTTAGCGTGCATTTAAATTGATTCTATGTTAGTCCTACTTGAACACCAAACACATATGGCTCAATTCTTAATAGTTTTCATTTATTATCAACATTATCATTTATTACTATGATCACATGATTCATCATTTGTGCACATAATTTATGTATAATTTCTCATTTTAAGGAGTTTGCTCTACTAGATTTTTTCTCAAAAAGTTTGAATGAGACTTGGTTTATATTTGTCAAGCATTGTTGAGTTGAGTCTCGGTGGAGTGTAGATATCTCTATTCATGTATTCCATGATTGATTAATGGAATAATTCATACTTAATGAAAAAAAAAAATAGGCTTACAAAAAAACCTATGTCGAGAATGGCATAATTGATGTTGATATTTTGTTATTACTATAATTGAAATGGGTTGTTATATAAATATAAAGTTCACTTTTTTGGTACTTACCTTTTTCTACTCTTAATGTCATATATCAGACTGAAGAACCTTTGGTATCTGGCTATGGTATTAAGACAAGAAGACAAGAAGATTGGTTATCGACCAATAAGCTTGTTTTCCAGTTGCAAATTTTTAGTGGGGGCTCTTTCCATCAACTGCAAGATCAGCATCTATCTATTTATGTATACCTAAAATATAGGATTAGGATTTAGACATATGCTAACCCGGGCCAGTTGGCAAATTAAGCAAGTGCATTGATGTCTAGGTGGCTATGATCAGAAATGCAATGTCTTACTTGCTCAATATGTAACGGATATTTTGCTGGCAAAGGGTATGGAAAGCTGGAAATTATCAGTTGTTGACTCCAAATTAATGTGTTGTTACCTATTTAGGTTAGGGTAAATAGGTGTTCTTGCTCATTATAAACTAATCTTTTATGTTTGGTAAATAAAAATTAAATGTGTTTTTGTTATTGACTTTTAAAAACTTTTATGGGAAATATTTTAAAGTTAACTTGTGCTCTTTAAATGTTAAAATATGACATTGGGATTTGGGTTCAAAAATATCCAACAATTATATGACTAATAGTGTGCACTGTGTTATATAGCTTGAACATTTGTGTCATGAATCTGGATTTAGTAAATTGATACCACCGGGGGAGGGGGGGGGTGGTTACCTCACACCTCTCGTACTATATACACTGTCCCATGGTTATGTGTGTGTGTGTGTGATTCAATTATATCGTTGAACCATTCATAGTCACAAACACAAGTACCCTCGTCCCTCCATTTGATTGCTCTCACATGGGGTGGTGGAAAATATGATATTTACGATCATGTGAAGTCCCTTCCATGCATAGAGCTCTCAGGGCATAGGGGTTGGTTTAACGTATTGGACAAGACAAAAAGGCTTTTGGGGGGCATACTTACTTTGAGAACAGGTTGAAGCTTTTGCTACTATATTTCTTAGGAATAATATCAGCATGTACGCTAGCTAGCTAGGATTGATTCAAATAATAGGATAATATGTTCTACGTAGATTAATTACTCCCACACCACGAACCGTGCTGGTTGCCGAGTTTTATTCCTACATTCTAAGTTCAACCTTTTTAAAAATGTTGTTTGGAACGTTATTAAAAAGGGATAGGCACGTTATCATTCTTCCAATAACATATCATAGGATGAACCCCATTATATGTTGTGAGAGGAGTGACAATGTATTTGCATCTTTTCAAATAACAATACTAGGGAGTATGGATGATAAAAAAAAATCCTCAAACATGAATATCTGCAAATATTACCTGCGATGGGCAAATGTATGGAGATTAATTTCATACCCACGAATACAAATTTTCATACTCATTTACTAACGAGGATGGCAACAAGAGTTGAGGTATCGGACCTATGAATACTCACTAAATATATGATAGTTCATAAAATTACTTAAATATTTTCACTTATATAAAAATATAAAATTAAAAACCTTATTCCCTCACTTCAATATTCTTTTTTAATTTATTTTTTTTACAAATATTGAAATATATGTAAATATTCTCGGAGATTCAAATCCTCACCTATAGTGAATACTTATGATATGGACAAATATAAATATGAATAACAAAATCCTTCTAAATAAGTATAGGTAATAAAAATATGCATCCAGCTTCACGGATATTTCATTACCATCTCTAAGCAATACTTAAACTTTTTAGTCCTAATTCCTTCTTCATGCTTTGGTTGACCAAAGGAAAGTGGACCATTGATGTAGCACTATCAATGGGTTCAAGTTGAATGCATGAATTTGTCCATTCCCAGCTCTGACCACTCACCAGCTAGCTAGGATCTTTTCTATATTATGTTGTCTCTACTTTTTCAGTTTTGTAAGAAGAAAAAATATTTTTTAAAATTTTATTTTAAATTCTCAGCTAGTATCAAAACGGAAACTATTAGTCCGTTAACAAATTGAGGGAATTTCAAGACCAAATGTTTCTGACAGAGATGTCCTAACTAATTTCCAGCAGTGGTGTACAGAGGAGAAATTGGGCCTGGTTTAATACAGTAATGTTATATATTGTTACATTCATTTGAGATAATTTTAACAAGTTATTTTTTTTAGCAAATACTCGATTCAATAATAATTAATGACGGGATCAATGCAATGTTTAGATAACTTATAAAGATTTAGATATATACATAATAAAATCATAAAACTATGTGAGAAAAAAAATTGAAGAAATATTTTATAATATATATTTTAAAATAACTATGCCAATACACAAATATTATAATATTATATAAAATATATTAATTAAAATATAAAATGTTATAATTTATCATTAACTTTTAAAAAAGTTATGGATTCTGCATTGAATTAAATCAGCTCAAAATATAACCTGAATTTATATCTATCAAATTTTTTTTTTTAGGTTGCCTGCCCGGTATCCAAGGCTTGGCCTTGACTAATCCGGGTCGACCCGGGTCGCGCACCTGGCTATGGGGTGAGTCTCCCAGCGGGGATAACTGCGTACATAAGGTCTCGAACTCGGGACCTTGCTTAAGCGATACCAAGCCGCTTACCACTTGGACCAACCCCCGTTGGTTATATCTATCAAATTTACAACCCGAATTTGACTCACTCATGAATTTACGTTTAAAGCAGAGGGTAGGAGCCCATTAACTAAGTCTAAAATGTTATAACCTAGGAATTTTGTTAATTGAGTAAACAGTTGACTCTATTAAAAGAAATTAAAAGCAAAACATTTGACTACAAAACCTTTGTGAAGTAGTGACTTCAGGCAGCTTACAAATTTGTCAAACTTCAATGGCATTTTAGTTTTAATCGTAGAGTATGCAAACAGAAAGTCGAATGTCATAAAATCAAAATACACAATGAATGGAAGAACAATTAATCTTGTCACAAATATATGAAAGTGAGCCCTTTTTTTTTTGTGACAACTATATTTTTATACCACATTCAAAACTTGACTCACCAAAAATAGATACCATATTCAAACTTGACCCCACTCCGGGAAACATGTCTTCATTCTAAACTAATTTTCCTTCCCTCCTCTCTTTTTTCTCTTTCCTTTTATTTTATGTTCACCTTCCTTTTATTCTCTTATTCCCTTTTTTCCTTTCCCATTGAGTATTCTAATGGTGTGAGGTGGGTGGTTACTTCTAAATTCTCTAGACAGTACTAAAGATAAACTATAGCTGGCAGGCTGCTCAACTCCTTTAATAATGTTGTACTGAAAAATTTGCAAAATGTGCAACCCCCACAAACATTTCCGTTAATATGGAAGAGTAATACAACACTCTTAACTAATGTGAGTTGGTTAAAGTGATTCTTGTTTCTCTGAAACAAAATCCCACATTTAAGTATTGTGGATTGAAAAAAAAAAAACTAGCATAGAGAGAGCTTTACTCTCGTAATGAGCTGACACGACTTGAGTCAAATTAAGTGAAGTCTTGTGAACTTTAGATATTAGTGATTTTAATTAAAAATAAATATTGCTGATAAAATTTATTGTCAAATTTTTTTGACAAAAAACAAAAATAATGATTGGAGGTGAATAAAATAAAGTGGTCCGAACTACTTACTCGTTTTAAGGTCACCACATAGACTGCATGACAATTAAATTTGGACAAAAATTCTAACATTTTAACACTTTTCAATTAGAAAACTACAAAAATAGAAAAGGACAAAATCGTAAGGGGGCACAAAAAATGGTTTCCAATATGATTAACTAACTATAGAAACACATATATATGTCGTCTCCAATCTAAACTCGTGATTATCGGATATGTACTAACACACACACACCCCATACAAAGGTGTGGAAGAACAAGCAATTCTACANGGCAACGCGTTACAGACAGCTTATAGATACTCATGCGTGTACTAAACGACTTTCGTGTCATCCACTTAATTAATCTTCAATTCTATAAAGTCCTCAATCAGTTTAACCAATAAGCCCTCTTCTTCTTTTTTTCTTTCCCAATACTAACCAACAAATTCAAAAGCCTAAGGCCAAAAACAAATATGTGCATCTCTAACTACCTAATCATTAGTACTCAAATCAAATTAACATAATGCGTATCTTTGGCAGATAGAGTATATAGTATATATCTATATGTCTAATCTATAATATTCCCTATAAGCATTCTGTACAATTAATATTTGAGACCCCTTTATTATAATAATCTCATCAACTTCTGTGTGTGTGCGCAGAGAATTGCTTTTACTTTTATTTTCTGGTGTGTCTGCATCCTTAAAAGCGGTTTGACTTCACTGCTGTCTCTGACTCTCAGCTTTTTAATGCAGCTAACTCTGCCTACAGGTTTTTTCCTATCTTTTATACTATATAGTTTCTGATCAGTACTGTGTGTGGTTCAGATGCATCTAGCGTATTTCTCTACCATAGCCAACAACCAAGATTAATGAATAGTAATTTAATTTACATGACCAACTCATGATGAATGTTTTGTTGTGTAGTAGCAGCTAGTGATTAATGTTAATTTCTGCGTTTTGACGAAACATGGTGCTTTGATTCATCAGTGTGAAGCAGAAATAGAGATGACGTAATGGGCAAAACCATTGACATTGACACTATTTATTTTATGGATTCTCTCCCTCTAATATTACTTGTGACTTTTAATTTTTAATACATTATTAATTTAATGTATTTAAATGTAATATTTAAAATGGCCTCTTCAATTAAGGCCTAGTGATAACCATGTATAGTAGCCAACTTCTTTAATTAACATCTAGTATCTCCTGAAATTCTGGTAATAAATCAAATCAAATTAAGCTATGATTTTTTAAGCAGAATGTTAACTACAAAAAGGAAGGAGGAGTAAATTGATTAATTTGCTGGAGTGAATCTAGTGAATGTAGGAGTCGTACACTGTTTGTAATAGTGGGACATTATTTCAGAGACGTTGAAAGAGTAAGGGCACTACTAGCTAGCAGAGACTGAATTGCAAAATTAATGCAGAAGCTATATGTACAAAATAATTGTCGGCTCTGTTTTGTAAGTACTTCGTACAAAAAGACACATGTTACCTTGTCTCCTAGATAATAACTGTTGGGTGATGTAACAAGTGAATCCCAACAGGAGGGGCCAAATCAATCAATTTCTTGATCCTCATTGGCATCTTATGAGTCAATGCAAGGAAGAGTCGCAAGTAAGTAATTAAAATTGTAGCCACCATTAATTACTCAGAAAAAATGATGATATATATAGGTCCTCTGGACCAAATTTGCACTGCAACATATATATTAGTTCTACTAAGATACTTAAAACAAACACAATTTAATTCGATCCGGAGAAGAAAAAAGAAACATTAGAGAAGAAACGAAACAACCACTTTCCATTAAAATGTGTGTTACAATTTCCCATTCATTACACATTGGATTGGAGTCTCCAACGCTCAGCAGCTCAACAACTAAACTTAAAATCTAAACCAAACAGTGCACTAATTTTATTTTATTTTTTGCTCTCTAATTGAACTAATCAATCAAGCTTAATTATTGACAATATGGAGGGGGAAAAAATGTACAGCTTTCAACAAAATGAAACTTGTGGGAAGGAAGAAATTAATCAACCGCGCTGTGGGTACAGATCAACTAAGAATGGATCAATCACTCACTCTCTCTCTCTCTCTCTCTCTCTCTTTCTCTGTCTCTTCCCTGATTAATCTTAGTTATTAGCACTAATTAAATTACATTAAGAAATAGACAGGACAAATATTATTACATGTATATATATGCAATTTTTATATTTAAATAATTTGGTAATTTTGTGAATATGAAATTTGGGGATTATTAGCAAGCGTAGAAATCGACGAGTTCGTCGAGGGATTCGGGTTGAGGATCGGCATTCTCCAGCATCCACAGCATGTGTTCGAAAAGAACTACCTCACACGCCACATTTACGGTGGCGGTGGTGGCGGAGGCGGAGCTATCGTGGTGGTGGTGGTCGTCGTCGTCGTCGCGTGATCTCTCGACAAGTTCGCGGAACAGAGGGTGGTCCACCACGTCGGAGCTCACGCGGTAGAGGCGGCGTGATTTGCCGACGTAGACAGGGTGGAGGTCCGATCGGGAGGAGGCGGAGGCGGAGGCGGAGGCGGAGGAGGAGTCTTCGTCGTCGGCGACGACGGCGCTGATGCTGCGGCGGCTGTTGCTGCCGAATGAGTTGAATTTCTTGAGTACTGACTTCAGCTTCATTAGCTTCCCGCCTTTTGCCATTATCGCTGTTTTTTTTTTATTTATATTGAAAAATGAAAAATGGAGATTGAAAAATAAAAATAAAAAGAAATTGAAAGGCTGGGAAACAGAGAAAGTAAGAGAGGAAAAGAGGAAGAAGGAGGCAAGCTACATGGAAAGGGCGAAGGAAGGTTCGTATATAAAGGGATGGGGGGAGGGGTGAAATTGTCAATTCATATAAAAGGTTTGCAAAATGCAAAATAGAGGAGGGCCCCAATGAAGGAGGACCCCCATGCAATGGATGTATTGAACGAGTAAATGATAAAGCCAAATAATTTTTTTAGACTATTTATATACTCTAAAAATTAACATTTTAATTAATATTATTTATTTATATATTTAATAATATTTTTTTAATATTTATTTTTTTTATGTGATGTACAAATAGTAATTTTTTTTAAAAAAAATGTGATAAAAGTTTTATTGCTGTTGTGTATATAGTTTAGCAGTTATTCCAGCAATGTGAAACAATAAAACTCAAGTTGGAGTTATAAGTTGAATAAAAAGCAAAAATGTTAATTTAAATGTTAAGTACAGTGTAGAGACTAAGTATTTTTTTTATAGACACTATAAAATTTACACTCACATAATATAATGTGAACCTTATGATGTGGACGAGAAAAGAGATTTAGTGTCTACCTTATTTTTTTTATCCAAATAATACTACTTAATAAAAAGTCCTTTTAGTACATCGCAATGCGTCAAACTATGGATAGAATATAAAATAAAATAAAAAAGTTAAAATTGGAGGTGATTAGGACAAAAGAAGAATCCGTTTGTATTTTCTTGTAGGTGAATAGTTATTTGGAAGTATTCTTATATATATTCGGTGTACGTGTGAGTATGTTCTTCTTACTTTGAATTGCAATCAGTCTTTTCTTTAACATAGATTGATATGTAAATGAAATTACTAACCAAAATAAGGGTCAAATGAATCTTTTTGTTTGGGTGAGGAGAGTCAAATGAATCGAAACAAACTCTTCTTTTCAAACACTTTATAGACTTTACTGTGAACATTACCTTCACAATACTTGACGGTTAAGTAGTAACCATCATTTGCTGAAACAAGAGATTGTGAGTAATTGAATGAATTGGACAAATACCATGGATTCAAACGTACAGTTGATCACGATGTAAGTTCGTTTCAACAATGGACAGGTCCATATATAACAGCACGCTTATAAGCTTTATCACGCAATCTTACGTGCAATGTATATAGTAGTTTGCACAAACATTATTTCTTCATGAATATGCGTTTAATTTGTGCCCTTTACCTCGCTAGGCCCACACACGTGTGACATGAAACCTATCAACACCGAATGAGTGTGGATTACCACTAATTATTGTCATCTAGGAGCTAGAGACTGCTCGTATTAAATTATTCACGTTTGACATCCCCTCAATTCAAAGCGGCCTAGTACCAAAGCTTTTATAATACCATCCCTAAAGCAAGAAAAATCCTTAACTGTTGTTAAGCAACAGAAAATTCTTACTCTCATCTATTTATTGTGTAAGATGTTAGTAAATTATATTATTGTCTCTTAAATTATCAACCTTCACTGAGATGTCAAATATTAAATGAATAAGGATAAGAATTTTTCTCCTAATCAAATGACAAGTTCATAACTGCTATATTATGAAAGATATATAAATATGTATATTTGAGTCATTTAAAATTGAAAAAATGCTCACTATAATCCATAAAAGTGTGAGTCACTTTTATTTACGAATTTTAAAATTAGTATATTTAATTTATGAAAGTGTAAGCCATAAGTTAAGTTAATCTCTCAACCTATTTCGATTATAGCACTATTAATGTTATGTTCTATATTACGTTTTACATGAAACTTATCAAAATGACATAGTTTAGCCTAAATTAAACCAATTTAAAATAAAATAAAATAAACAAATTTACCTGATTAAAACCCTAATCTCCTTGAATCTTTTTTAGTTTTCTTCCTCACACACACATCATACCTACCGAAATTGTGTCATGTCATCTCAGACGTAATGTGAAAATGTTTAAATGTCACTTGTCTTGACACGTAAGCGAAAAAATGGCGTCACATTCACTACAAGAATTTAGTGGATTAGTGACGACCAAAATTGGTTGCTAATCCTCACTAAATGAGTTATTAAGGGATTAGCAATAGAATAATGATCAATTTGGTCGTCGCTGATTAGCTTGGAGAAAAATTTGGTCGCTAATCCATAGCAAATTTCTTTTAGCGACGGAATCATCAATCGCTATTTCGTCGCTAATGCATAGCTAATTTATGATGGAATTGATTTCTTAAATCGTCGCAGATTTGCAAGGAATTGTATCATAGTTAAACCCTCATAGATTCTTCGCAACATTCATCACAAATTTATTGCTAATTTATAGCTAATATGACGTGAATGTGACAAATGCCAAAGAAATTTTGTTACTAATTTATCACTAGTTCATTGCTACAAAATTCAATTAACAAATTAATTTTTTTCACAAATTTTTTACTTCTTTTATTAATTAATTAATTGATAATAAATTAATGAAAAAATGAAAAATATTAATAAAGCATATAAAGTAAAATATTTATGTTCTGTGAATCCAAAACAAGATTTGGTTTCAAATCTTGATTTATAACAAAAGGTTTGCCTTTCACTTTTTATTTTAACTAATGTAGGACTAAGAGAGTAGCATACTTGCAACACAAAAATATTGTCTTGCCTTGATGTAACTCCTTTCATTTTATAAGAAAAAGGTTTGCCTTCAACTTTTCATTTTAACTAATGTGGGATTAAGAGAGTACCACTTGCAACACAAAATGGTTGTCTTGCCTTACTATTTTTATATTTTTAGTTTTGCTTTTGCCAACCTTTTATTAATGGACTATTGCATGGGTCTTTAATTCTTTATATTTTAGAGGTTTTGATCTCACATTATGCATATGCAAATGTAAATAATAAACTGAGAAAAGAATGAATGCCGACAAGTAAAAAAGATACTTTTAAACAACAAAGATTGATAAAAAGAAAAAGAATATTGATTTATCAAATATTACTAATAAAATAATATTGTCCAATTTTATGCAAATCATCAATTACGTCTAAGTAATCAAGAGGCATGGTTAGGATGTTTCTACATAGATCAATTTTTAAACCATATGAAATATGGAAATTCAATGGCAAGTGAAAGTAAAAATTATTTCTTTTATTATTTGTCTTTTGTAGCCATTTTATATTTTAAGAGTAACTTTATCGGTATCTTTACCAAACATTATTCTTGTGTTTTTTACATTTTGAGAGTCACTTTAACATTATTTTATCAAATAATACTAATATAGCTTTTCAAGAACAACTTTTAAAGAACTCAAAGATCTCAACAACTTTTAAAAAGTTACAACATTACCAAATCGAACATTAATCAATAATATGTATACAAATATCTAATAATTTTTTATTTAATTCGTAGCATATATTAATTATATGTATGTATATTTATATAAAATATACATATCTTCTCATGCTCTGGTTGAACTCGATTAAAACCATTGAACCTCTAAACTAGTGTCTTGACCTGTTCGATGTCTAGTTCATTTTTCTTAACCTTGATGGTTACTGAGGAATTTGTGAGGGATTTATCTCTCACTAAAGGTAAAATGATTTAGTTTAGTTGAAGAAAGTCGTCAGGGATTAGTAAGGGAAAAATCTCTCGTTAAACTCTAAACCCTAAACAAAAATAGTGAAATGTTAAAAGTTTAGCGAGGGATCAATGAGAGATTTATTGCTCACTAAAAGCGGAGTGAATGATTTAGTGTGTAGTTGAAGAGAGTCGCGAGGGATTAGCAATGACATATTCGCTCGCTAAATAGAAA
The DNA here is from genome assembly GCA_003254905.1 of Nissolia schottii. Classification (NCBI taxonomy): domain Eukaryota; kingdom Viridiplantae; phylum Streptophyta; class Magnoliopsida; order Fabales; family Fabaceae; genus Nissolia; species Nissolia schottii. The sequence continues at coordinate 1,018,764 of QANU01006985.1, forward strand.
ATAATAGAATGTTAAAAGTTTAGTGATAGATCATCGATGGAAGCATCCCTCACTAAAAGAGAAGCAAAAAAGATTTAGTTTAAATTGAACGTTTTGCGAGGGAAGAGCGATTATATATGTTGTTGCTAAATTACGTTGACAAGTTGTGAGGGATTTGCGATGCAAATAATCCCTTGGTAATAAGAAAAATTAAAATGTTAAAAGTTTAACAAGAGATCAACAATAAATTAATTTCTCGCTAAAAGGGAGATAGAAAGATTTCATTTCATTGAAGAGAGTCGTGAGGGATTAACGAGAGAAGTTTCTCCCGCTAAATTATGTTAAGAGTTTGCGAGGGATTAGCGAGGAAATTGTCCATCGTTGTATGTATTTTAATTGTTTGCAAGGGATTAGCTAGAGAATTGTTAATTGCTAAATGTTTTAGCTATGAAGTATATATATGTTATGAATAATCATGTCCTCGCTAATTCGTCACTAATGTATCACTGAATTTTTTGCCTCTCATTTTTTAATTTTTTTGCTATGAATCTACATTTTGCTCACTAATTCCTCATTATTTCCTCGCTAATCAGCGAGGGATTAGGGAAAAAAAATTCTCACTAAATTTTGTTACTAATCCGCACTTTTTTGATAGTAATTAACAGAAATTGAGTAAAGGATTAACTTGACTCACAGTTTAAATTTTTAAAGACTAAATAGACTTATTTTAAAATTCAAAAATAAAAGTAAATCACACTTACACTTTTAAATATTAAAGTCAGCATTTCCCTTTTAAATTTTTTAACTATTTTTATCTGTCTGCCAGACAGAAAAATACCATTTTTTGTCCAAATTTTCTGTCTGAGAATTTCCTCGAAGTTCAATTTCATTGTTTTACTTGTCATCTTTTATTACTTAATTATCGGTCACAATGAAACCTCCAACTAGAATAGTTAATTTACTATTATTTTTTTATTGTTTCTAATTTGGCACCGAAAGCGACAGACATGTGCAAGTATGTTTGCCAAGGTCTAATACCTATATGTTAACCTATATTATCTTTACTAATAAATAATTCGAGTTGCTAATCAATTGGCTTCACTATATATGTAATATTATTAATTTCCAATTACAGGACCACATATTGTTTGTTTTCTTCTTCCTCCCCTTTTATTTGTTTTTAATTTTATAATTTGGGATACAAAGACGAAGACAATACCTTGCTCTCTTTAGAATTAGAATTGGAACCAACCAACCAGTGCTAACTACCCTTGTTTTTTAAATTCAGCTAGAATACCAAATGAAGCACATTTCTTGTTGTTGAGAATGGAAGCATTGATATTAAAAATATTTTTTATAGGTAATATATTTAGAAATATAAAAATGTGCAGCCAACCAATTATACATTTGGACTGTCATTATCTATTAAGCTAATTAAAAAAGGTTATTTTACATGATATTGAACGATTCTTGGTGGAGATATGGACTTGATTATTCTCTCTCACTCGTACCAATATTGCTGCTTCAATCTCTCTGATCATAAGAAACCTTACCTTACCTTCGGTTTGTTTTCTCCTTTAAAATGTTGATAAATTGTCAAGGGCATGGAGAGAATTGAAGGCACACAATATATATGGTTTGTGGTTTGTTTTAATGAGTTTTAGGTTTAGAAATTATCAAACCCTTGCGTGAGACATAATTAAGCCCAAACACAACACATTTATGGCTAAAATTAAGTATTAAACATCGACCTTCAATAAAAATTTCTACCCAAATGTATTTTCATACTTAACACGTTTCTATCTACGTGAAAAAATTATATAAGTTCGACATCAATCATCTCATTAAAATCAAAATATTTCTTAAATTTTCTTAAAATCAAATTTGTATTATTTTAATATATGAGTTTGTTCTTTGCCATCAGCACCAACTATCTTAAATATACTAAACATGACTCAAATTTTTTATCATTCACTATTGAATAAAATTTTAAAGTGATTCATATTCCATTAAAATTTCGTGTATCCTTGAATGAATGCCGACATGATGTAATTATAGGAGTTCAAATTATAATATTATAATTTTTTTTTACCCTATGCTGGCTAGCTATAATAATATATAATATATAGTTGATAGAGACACGCGGCATTCTGGGGCCAGAGCCATGTGAGCAACACATGGGCTCAGCATGTCCCATATGGTTCAACTTGAACCCTCTCTCTTGCAGATAGATTCATGATGTATGTATGATTTTAATTAAATAAATAAAATCAATATGGCACCCATATTCATTCATGCCTAATGCATTGCCATGTGAAATCTCGTACAATTTGCAACAGCTGTTCTATGAACCTTAAACACAATATGTGACGACCATGCATATATACTTTCTTGGATATCAAGTATATATGTCTTTTTTTTTTTGAGGTTCAGGTGTGAAACGTGTTGCCCTTTATATAAACACAATTCTTTGTTTCCCTCAAATTAAGCCACACCAGATTATATGTTTGGTATTTATCTGAATATTTTAGTTTCCGTTCCGCTGAAAATACGAGGGATTATGTTATATGATTCAAGTCCATGAAGAGAATCCCAACCCAAAAGACTAGTCTATTTAGTGGAAGAGCTTCATGGTTTAAGTATCACATTGAGTTTTCTTTTTTACTCAGTATGAGACTCATGACATTGTCACTCCCTTTAAAGGTCGACGTCCACGATGACTTCATCTATCAACACTGATTCGGTAGTAGACCTTTCTTTATTGGCGGCTCCGTCATCTATCAGTATTTGGCCCAATAGTGGGGGATAGATAGTCATTTTCATAGTCTAACTTCTTAGCAAGAGCACCAATTATTATGGCTCGAATCTATGAAAAAAGTTCAACCCAAAAGACTAATCCATTTGGTAAAAGAGTTTCATGAGTTAAATATCATATTGAGTTTCATTATTTCCTTAACGTGACTTAACATACTAATTATTGTAGCTTTGTAGGGGAAAGAAATAAAATTCTTATACATGTAGTAATTGATAAATGAAAAAGGGGGAAACGGATTGTTAGTTTAGATAGAAAAGAAAGGGGAAAAAAAAACAAGAAATGCTTTAGCCTAGTAACTATTTAGCTCATTAAGTGTCAATCATAATGATTATTAAGAGGATATTAATTATGCTAAATAATTAGCAACTTAACATTTAAAAAAGACAACTCCTTACAATTTTGGATTTATTACACGCAAAAATCAATGTAAATGTAATGTAATCATGACACAATTCAAAATATAGTATATTATCATGAATGTATCATGTATGTATCAAAAGAAACATATATAACATACGATACGAAACATTGTTAACCATAATATCAATCGCCGAAGAGAATCTTGTGATCATGTTATGACTAGGTTATAAGAGATGATTAATTAAGGGAATTGAATCACAAACAATTAATAATGTATCGATTTTTAGTTATGATGGCATTTAGCTAATTTAAAAATAAAAATAAAATACTAAACTTGGCACAAAGGTCAAATTAAGTGATCATTATATAAATCCGCATTTCAAAGAAAGAAAATCGTACGCACGTTCAATAAAGGTTTTCTGAATGTAGTAGTACGTGTTAAAGATTCTCCATGTCATTAATTAGTAAAACTGCAAATAATTATGTATCAATAAAACTACACATCATTATTATCTTTGATATTAAAGTGTTGGACTCCACAAGGGACACAATTTGGTTTTGGTCAGAATCAGTGAACAGAACTTAATTTTGGACCATAATGCAATTTGATTCTCTAATTGGTGACACAGTACACCTTATCATTTTGAAGAGATTATTATCCACAAATCAATATACTTTAAGCTGCTAATTAACATACACTCTCTTTTAATTTTATTTATAATCATTAATGACTTTAATAAAGTAAACATTGCATTTGTATAAAGAGACAAAGCGAGCCGGATTGTAGAACATGTGCATGATGTTAATATTGCTGGTGATTAATCAGCATTATGCTGATTGATTGTTACACATTTAGCATTAAGTATTAAAAAAAAAATCCTATAATATGGGCTTAATTTGGAGACGATATATAAACGCTGACAACTTTTGGATGGATTCATATATTGTGTGAGAATCAAATAACGAATTATTGAATTGTATATCAATATGGGGATCATTGTTGGATTATCAGTCTCTTTGCATGTGCTTGATTTTGCTGGTGATTAATCATCTCACTACAAGATAATGACTAGTGAAGATTGCATCTAATATATCTTTAGCATTATATCAAAACCCCAATAATCTAGGCTTTGGAGGCGATACATATGTGCAGTGTATCAGATTGTTGTGACAATCTTTTCTTTGGATTCCTCATTATCATCATTTCATTAATTAATATTGAGTCATAGATTATAACTTCTTGATTGACTTTCATGAAAAATCTTCTCATACTCCTATTTAAGTTCCCCACGTCAAGACAAATATTGATATATAAAACAATTAAATTGTCTAAAACTTTTGCTATGAAAAACATACAATATTTAGAAATGAAGTGATCAATGATCGAATTCTACTTTAATTATAAAAACTTTTCTGCAAAGTTCACGCTCTAAACATTTCATTCTTGAGTGTAAGATAATGTGTTAAAGGTTCATCTTGATTAAAAATAAAACTAAGATATATATGCTTTTAAAGATTAAGACAACCATCTTTCCTAAACTAGCTTTTAGAATTGAGTTAGATCACTCAATTTTCACGAACTACATTATTAAAAATGTTTGGTTATTTCAATCATCACCTCAAAATTCATGTATAGGATGATATCTATTGATTGATGATATACAACATTTTACACTAATAGTAATATATATCAAAATGAATCTAAAAAACAAAACCGCCACATTTGTATGCTTAATTTAAAAATAAGACAAAAGAGGAATCATGCACGGATATCCAAAGATGATTTTCTACAAGATTCTAAGTGAAGCAGAGCATGTTTTTAGTAAGGACATAAATTGGAATCAGCGTTGAGATCACCATTGAATTAACTAAATTAACATCTTTCCATCTGCTTGAGCTTTAATCATCACCTTTGATTGTAATCTTCTTTTGAAAAAGTGTTTATATATTTGTTTTGGTTAACTAATAAGCTAACATTGTTGTAAATGGGCTTTCTTTTTGTAATTGTAAATGGGCTTGTAAAATACGCCAGGCCTAGCAGTTGAGGAATGGGCCTCTCTGCTCCCTTCCTACATAATTCTAGAACGGAAAAGAAGGGAGCGGCATTCTTCAACGGAGCACATTGTTCCTTGTTTTCTAAGCGCAGACCCACATGATGGTGCTATCACACAAAGCGACAATTGTTTTTGTTTGAAGAAATTTAGATTTGCAACCGATGGCAAAGGGCAATTCAATCACTCCCTCTTTCTTTTTTTAATTATTTATATAACTATAGTCCGATTTTAAAAAGCAAATCTTTAAATAAGTGAGTTATGAAATGGTTAATATGACTTTTTTTATAACTTAAAAATGAACTTAATTGATACTAACCATTGCAATAATAAATTTAAAGATTTACTCTAAATTTAAACAAAGAAAGAAAATGAGCATCCAAATTTTAGGTCTAGATGGATCAAAAGTGGAGTGGAGCAATCTAGGTGATAGGATGAAATGATAGAAATGGCCCCAATGGAAATTGTAAATTAGTTTCTGACTAACAGACAATTGAATTTGGACCGTTGAGGAGGCATGAAGAGCCCCTTATGGCGGTTCACCGGAACCATATGTTTCCATTGGAATTGGATTTGGCGGGTAACATAAACACCTCATCAACCTTCCTCCATTTCTTCAACAATTGAATAAAAAAACGATGAGCTTCGCTTCCAATTATACCCTAAACCCACCCAAGCTCCCTTTTCCGCCTTCTTCTTCTTCTTCTTCTTCTTCTAAACCCTTTCGAACTCGCGAGTTTCGCGTCTTCAGGCGTACAAGGTTCAAGAAGCTCAATCGCAGATTCTTCTTCGCCGCCTCGCTCCCACCATCCGCACCTTCGCCCTTCGAGAATCTCTTCCAGAGCTTAATCGCCCAATTACCTTCCGTCAACTCCCTCGATTTGATCACTCCCGCGCTCGGATTCGCCTCCGGCGCCGCGCTTTACCTATCCCGCCTCAACTCCCTGGAAAAACTGTCTCCGGCGGTTACAGACGTCGGCGAGTGGATCCTGCTCTCGAGCCCGACGCCCTTCAACCGGTTCGTGCTGCTGCGGTGCCCTTCGGTGTCGTTGGAGGGGGAGGCCGACGCTAGCGAGAGGCTGGTGAGGGAGGAGAGGCATTACGTCAGCATCAACGGTGGGAGGATTAGGGTTAGGGATTTGGAGGAGGAGGAGGAGGAGCTTGAGAGGTTGAGTTATCAGAGAGTGTGCGTGAATGGAGGGGACGATGGAGGTGTGGTTTCCTTGGATTGGCCTTGTAATTTGGACTTGGAAGAAGAGCGTGGATTGGACTCCACTCTCTTGCTTGTTCCTGGAACCCCTGAAGGCAGCATGGACAGGAATGTGAGGCTGTTCGTGGTTGAAGCTCTCAAGAGAGGTTTCTTCCCTGTTGTCATGAATCCCAGAGGATGTGCCGGTTCACCCCTTACTACTCCTCGGTATCATATTTGTTCCACTCAGTTCTGCTTTTTAATGCTAATGCTATATATTGCATCAATGAATGTGATTATATATATGTATATTTTCATTCATATGCTAGTTGTTTGCTAAATCAGTGTAGTGGAAAATAAAGTGTGGATTGTGCGTGTAGTGGTACTGCTAGTATCTTATTTGTGAACTGTGACATTGTATAATCATATAATGTAGTAGTGGTTGTGAGGTAAATGATAAGAGGGTGGTGTTCTTGGACTGAAGGTGGCGGGGTTAGGGACTTTGGGGGCTGCTTCTCCTCCTTAATGCTAATGCTATGACTATCCATATGCTGTTTTCATTTATGTGCTAGTTGCTTGCCAAATCAGTGTTGTGGAAAACAAAGCGTGGAGTAGTACTATTAGTATCTTATTTGTGAGTTATGACATTGTATAATCATAGTGTAGTGGTTCTGGGGTAAACGATAAAAGGATGGTGCTCTACTGCTCTTGGAGTTAAGGTTGTGGATGGGATAGTGACAGAGAATCAACAAGATGGTTGTGTACTTCTCTCTCCCTTTCTTCTTTCTCTGTTTTCTTTTGTCTTCATTCTTGGGAATTTGGCCATTTGTTGTACTGGATTGGGTGTAACCTAATCTTTTGGTCTTTAAAGACTTACGGCAATGACAAAAATAGATGACGTGGTAAGGGCTTCTTTACTACTTGATTTTATGTAGGTTATTTACGGCTGCTGACAGCGATGATATCTGCACAGCTATAAACTATATCAACAAGGCAAGGCCATGGACAACCTTGATGGGGGTTGGCTGGGGATATGGCGCCAACATGCTGACGAAATACCTGGCAGAGGTTGGGGAAAGAACACCACTGACGGCTGCCACATGTATAGACAATCCTTTTGATTTGGATGAAGCTACAAGGACCTCTCCTTATCACATTGTTACTGATCAGAAACTCACCGGTGGACTGAGAGATATTCTACAGACCAATAAGGTAAATTAGTTACTTTCAATGTTTACTCACCCTTTTCCCATTTTCACCTGGCCTTCATTGAGATATCCCATGCAATCTGATTTTATACACACACTCTCGTCAAACATCTCTTAACACCATTGGTTATTACTTCTCTAAAAACTCATCAATCTGTAGGCACTATTCCAAGGCAAAACCAAAGGTTTTGATGTGGAAAAGGCCCTGCTGGCAAAATCCGTACGTGATTTTGAAGAAGCAATATCTATGGTATCTTATGGTTTTGGGGATATAGAAGATTTTTATTCACAATCCAGCACAAGAAATGTAATTAGCCATATCAAAATTCCTGTTCTCTTTATACAGGTAAGCAAACATTACTTTATGCCACAGCCACTATCTCACTCCAATTCTTGAATAATTGCATCCTTTACATTTTGCTAAATATTAATTTATTAGGTGCTATATTTTTTTTTATTATTTTCGGATGGAATTGTTTTGAGAGAATGTAGCCATGGTCACTATCTTACTCCAATTCTTGAATAATTGCCTCCTTTACATTTTGCTACATATTAATTTATTAGGTGCTATATTTTATATTTTATTTTTTATTTTTTATTTTCCGATGGAATTGTTTTGAGAGAAAGTAGCATACTCCTGATTATCCATATCAGACTGAAGAAGTGTATGCAATTTGATTCCAATGCCTCATGGCAACTAAGATAGTGGAACCATTATAACGTACTTATATCTTTATAAAAAAGATTCTCTTGCTTCTCTCCCTCTCATCACTTCTCCCGCCCTCTGTAGGATCTGACAGAGTCGAAGGAGATACAAATAGTCTATGAATATCAGTTCATGACATGTTTTAACTTTGTCTAACATGGATAAATATTCTATGTATGAGTACATTGGTTTGATTAAGCAATGGAAATTTTCATTTGATTTGTTATCTGCTGAGTAAATATTAACTTCCCTATTCATGTATGCAAATGCACAAAAGTCTTACCAGTGGTAAATTTTATCAGAGTGATAATGGGATGGTTCCAGTTTTCTCAGTTCCACGCAATCTGATTGCAGAAAATCCATACACAAGCCTGCTCTTATGTTCTTCTTTACCATCCAGTGTAATTGATGCCAACAGGTCTGCTATGTCATGGTGCCTGCTTCTAACAATTGAGGTAACTCTTTCTCGCTATCTAATTATGGATGAGTATGTTATCTGATTTATGTAATATTCGTCAAGTTTGGAATTCTTGTAGTCAGATCTTTTCTGTTCTTTTCTTCCAAGTGATATTCTGATATGTGTAATATATGCAGTGGCTCACAGCTGTGGAGCTTGGTCTCTTAAAGGGCCGTCATCCTCTTCTGACAGATATAGATGTTACTGTAAATCCTTCTAAAGGACTAGCTATTGTAGAGGAAGTAAAATCAAATAAGAATGATAACGTGAGAAAATTATTGGATCTTACTCGATCAGATGCATTTAATGGATACTCTGTTGATCCTACACAAGATTTGCTTGAAGAAAGTAAGAGTGATTCTAGCCTCCACTTTAGGTCCAAACAAGATTTGGAGAGTAACCTTCAGCGGGAAGGTATGAGCTTGCAAGTGAAAAATGGTCCGTTACAGCAGATGAGCTCCAATGATACAAACCTGATTGAAGAGGGGAATGTTGGCTCTATAGATAGTGTAAACGGTCAAGTTCTACAGACAGCACAAGTGGTAATAAATATGCTTGACGCTACCATGCCTGGTACTCTAACAGAAGAGAATAAGAAAAAGGTAGTAGAGCATAATGTATTTTTTGCTAGGTGTCATTTCTGTATTTGTTTCTCTTGCTTATTGTTCTGTCATGCCATAGTTTATTGATCTTGCGGTAACATTTGTTACTAATTCCCAGGTATTAACTGCTGTGGGTCAAGGAGAGACACTCATGAAAGCTTTGGAAGATGCTGTGCCAGAAGATGTTCGTGGGAAGTTAAAAAATGCTGTGACTGCAATTTTGCATGCACGGGGCTCTGACTTGAAGTTTGATAAGGTTCTTCATATTTCTAAGGCTCCTGAAGCATTATCAGGGAAAAAGAACCAAGAAAAACCCAGTGGATTATCAGGTGGTGAAGGTATGGCTGAAGATCAGTCCTCTTTGGATCAGATGAAGAAGACTAGTACTGTCGATGGCTCTGATAATGCTCCAAGTAGCATGGATGAGTCTGCTGAAAGAAAAGAAACAGAAGTTCTTCCTTTGGAGAAATCACCGAATTTGGAAAATTTAGCCCAATCTCAAGAATCAAGCAGTGAGGTTGGTTCTTCTGGTTCTTCCAGGAAGGAAACTAGCAAATCTAGAGACAATAATGACACAAATGAGGAATTAAAAGAAAAAACAACTCCTGATATTGATCATAGTGAGAAGGGATTTGAAACAGGTTCAAAACCATATACTCCTAGCCATACTGATGAGGCAGGTGGCAGTGAAGCAGCTGCTGTTGCTGAACAGAAAAACCCAAACAGTGGAATTGCTCAAACAGACACAAAGGAAGAAAATAATGTCAAGAAGGTCGAGCAGAAAAGTCAGGATCTCTCTAATGATCAAAGTAAAGTGACATCAACTGATGCAAAAGAAGAACTGTCTTCACCTCCTCTGTCCTCTGAGCACCAAACAACAGAAAGGGAAGGTAATGATAGTGAGAAGAAAGATAACAAAAACACGCAACATATTTCACCTCAAACTAACTCTACTAATTTTGATTCTAGTCCTGCTGCCTTCAGTGTTTCTCAAGCATTCGATGCCTTGACAGGGATGGATGATTCCACCCAACTGGCTGTTAATAGTGTGTTTGGTGTAATAGAAAATATGTTATCTCAGCTTGAGCATAGCTCAAACAACAAAGGTGAGGACAAGGATGGAAAAGATGTTGAGCAAAAGTTAGGAGAAAAGCAAAAATCTGATGGCCAAAGCATGGATTCCAACACATCTGGTGGTCCTTCTGCAGATGATCACCACAATGCCAAGTGCTTGGAGAGTGATTCTTGTCATACAGAGGAACAACTAACTCAAAGCCTCGGCACAAGTAATGGGAACAGTGTATTCAATTCTCAAAATTGTAACTCTAACAGCTGCATAGTTCAAAAGGAAAGTGATATGAACAGTCAATTGATTGACAAGAGATATCCTTTTGATGAATCGGGTGGACACACACACATAAATAGGATACCACAGTACCTAGCTGTGGGTTCATATGGGGACTCTCTTTACAATGAATACCTCCGCAAATGTCTTGTTTCAAAGATTCCTACCAAATCAAGTAAATCACTTGATTTAGACACAACAACTGCATTATTGTTTGACTATTTCCCAGAAGAAGGTCAATGGAAGCTCTTTGAACAACCACAAAACATGGAAAATGCTTCTGATAACACTGCAACTAATGAGGAGGCTGGGTGCAAGATGAAGGCACACTCATCTGCTAAATCTTCTGATGCACTGCAATATATTGAACCATCATATGTAATATTAGATACTGAAAAGCAGCAAGAACCTGTTAACAAGTTCATTACAACAGATCCTATGAACAAAATGATTGATTCCAGTGATCAGTCAGAGGAATTGATCCAATTTGTGAAAAAGAAAGTATTAGATTCTTTAAAGATGGAACTTGATCGCAAGCTGAAAGCATCAGAAATGAATGAAATGAAATCGAAGCTTGCAGTTGATCTGGAACATGTTGCAAATGCGATATCACTGGCTGTTGCACATAGTGAGGTGCAACTATATGCTGAAAGTCAAGTTCATAATGGCGAGGGTGATATAGAGAAAATTGGTACTCTTGACGGGGAACATATCATTAGGGTAATTTCATCCTCTGTTCAGGAAACAGGCTACCTGAGACGAGTGATGCCTGTTGGTGTTATTGTAGGGTCCATCTTAGCTGCCTTGAGGAAATATTTTAATGTAGCTACCCTTCAAGATAATGGTCAGAGAGAATCTCGTACTCATGATGACGAGGCAAAACCTGGCAAAAAGAATTGTGGCAATGTCAGTGTAACAGAGATAGATCAAGCACCTGAAGATATGACTAGTTTGGAGCATCCCATCAAGAGAGAGGTGGCAGAAAGTGAATCAGAAGATTCAAGCAAAAATACTGTCATGGTTGGTGCTGTTACAGCTGCTCTCGGGGCTTCTGCTATACTCATGCAACAGAAGGTATTAGTTCAATCTCTATATTTGTGTATTCTTGGCTGTGTCTGTGAACATCTACACATGCAGAGAGGGGTTAGTTTTCTCGTAGTGTTTGATCTGCTTAACCATCTTTCTTGATATAGGTATGGCATTGAGGTATGTGTATCCACTCGTAACTTTAGAAAAATTGATGTTAAAATTACCTTAATGTATCTAGTTCCATATTCTTAGTCATTAACGGGTCTCTACGGTTCTCTACTCTGTTGTATTTTGACTCACTCATTATTTGGTGTTTCTCTTGTTACCTCTTTTCCATGTTCGCAATTTAATTTTTCCTGAAGTTGTTCTGATGTATGATTTTTCTTACTTGATTATCAAACTTAAAGAACCAATTTGATATTGGACCCACTAAATTGAACGTATCCCAAGAATGAGAATATAATAGAAAGCGATGAAGAAGAGGGAATGAATACTGGTTTACTACATTTGAATTTAACTGCCGGTTGCATGTCAAGCAGAGTTTTTTGAGTCATATATTTCAATTGCTCTGTTCCAGGGTTCACAACAAGGGGATGGAACTGCTGAAAGATCACCATCATCGTTCAAAATAAAAGATCACCATCAAAAGGGGCTAAAAGTGCTTGGGGAGGAAGTCTCTGAGAAGAACCATGATAACCTAGTTACAAGTCTTGCTGAGAAAGCTATGTCAGTTGCTGGTCCAGTTGTACCTACTAAAGAAGATGGTGAAGTGGATCAAGATAGGTCAGAAGACAGATCATATATCAACATGCAGTTACTCCAATGGTTTTCCTTTTTCATAATAATTTGACATAACTTATTCATGAACAGACTGGTTGCAATGCTTGCTGATTTAGGACAGAAAGGTGGCTTGTTGAGGCTAGTTGGCAAGATTGCTTTGCTATGGGGTGGTATACGTGGTGCTATGAGTTTGACAGACAGGCTTATCTCATTCTTGCGTATAGCTGAGCGTCCCTTGTTTCAGAGGTAATTGAACTTGTCAACATTCATTACTTCATTCCCTTTCTATGTTTTTGTGCAGTGCTGATCTAGCCACAACATATCATAACCAATAGCTACATTTAGTTGAGACCCGACAACATTAATTTTTGGAAAGCAATAGTTTGGAGAAACCATTGTCTTTTCGAAATCTGTGAAGATAACATTTTTCTCTCATACTAACTTCAAGTCTATCATTAACTTGATACTGCTATAACTAATGCAAAGATTGTTGTCTATTTGTTAGTTTGTTTTTGCTGTAGAATTTCATGGTGGTTTGAGGCAATTGTAGTCCTCCAAAATAATCCAAATGATTGATGTGAAGGAAAACTAATATGTATAGATATAAACCAAAGTCAAACTTCTTTTTTGGCCTTGTTGAGTTGTACTATATGGAAGAGCAAGCTGTTATGATTGTGGTCTAAGCTGGGACTTCCTCCTATAGATTTCTCTACGTATGATGTAGTACCCACTTTATAATTATTCAACTACTTGAACAGAAAATTGTGCCGTTGTTCCTGTTCTTGTTATAAGCGTTGCTGCTTTATATTTTGATTTTCTTTTTAAAAAAAAAAAAAAAACTGGTTACATGTCTCTTTGTTTTACATGTGGAAGTGGCTCATTGGGGAGCATAGCAACAAAATTCAGATGATATGCACCAATTGAAGATATGGTGCCTTCTCAAATAATATTCAAAGTTGAGGATATGTATTCATTACTCATCATTTGGGAGAAAATCTTGAGTGGTCTATTAGTTCATCTTGATGAAACCCTTTCCGCAAGTTGTTTATATGAACAAAACATTGAAACGTGCCTGCTAACTTCTGCATGGGTTTAAGGATGTTGAAATGAGTAAATGTTAAGAATCTATTTCAGGAACTTTTATATTGATCTATGCGATCCTGGAAATTGAGGTTTGAATTTATTAATTGCTAGAGATTCCTCTTATAAAAATGTGATATATCAAGGTGACTGTCAATGTATATCTTCCCTCTTTTACTATTTCACCCATAATGCATGAGTGAATTCATTCATATCTTTAACTCTCTAATTTCACTTATTTCCTCTAGGATTTTAGGATTTGTCGGCATGACCCTTGTTCTATGGTCTCCTATTGCTATTCCGTTGCTTCCAACATTGGTTCAGAGCTGGACAACACAAACTCCTTCCAGATTTGCTGAGTTTGCTTGCATTATTGGTCTGTACACTGCTACAATGATACTAATCATGTTATGGGGGAAAAGAATTCGTGGCTATGAAAATGCATTTGAGCAGTATGGGATTGACTTGAAATCGTCACAACAGGTACAGCTTTAAGATGAAAATCAATGGACAAGTCTGGGAGTAGTCTCTGAAGAAAGTATTGGAGAATATTGTCAATATCCTGTTTTTATCATTTTTTCCCCAAAATATCTATAATAAAAAATTGAAATTACACAACCCATTCTCATATAGGGAATGCTAATGAAGAATGTGTAAAACTTTTGGTTCTTTCTGCAGATGTTTGAATTCTTGAAAGGCTTCTTTGGTGGGATCATTCTTGTTTTTTCCATCCATGCTGTGAATGCATTTCTTGGTTGTGCAAGTTTCTCTTGGCCTGGTACTCCACCTTCTTTAGATGCCATGACTTGGTTCAAAGTGTATGGACAAAGGGCTCTGGTGGTTGTTCAAGGAACTATAATGGCAAGTGGTATTGCCCTGGTCGAAGAATTGATTTTTAGGTCATGGTTGCCCCAAGAAATTGCAGTTGATCTGGGACATCATTGTGGAATTATCATTTCAGGGCTAGTGTTTTCTTTCTTGCAGAGGTTTGTTTTCTTTCTCGAGTCCTATTCTGGATATATTTTTCATGCATTATACTTTGGAATTAACAGGACACGTCAATGATTTTTATAGAACTGTCTTAATTGTACAAATATTTCCTTTCTAGTTTTGTTTACCTTTCTTCCTTTTTCTCAATATTTGTCTGTTTCTGTTGATAAATTAAAGAAAAAAGAATTAGTTGGAAGACAGTGTGAGAGAGAGATTAAGAAAGGAAGAGATGGAGATAATAAACAAATGTTGTAAGGTTGAAGCACATTGTGTGAATAACCCTAGCGTACCCCTTAATTTATACTAAATGCTGGAGGAAGATTACAAGCATATTCAGTTTATCAATCACCCTTCAATCATGTCCCCAGAAGGCCAGAACTAATCGCCAATCAATAACCCTTGATTTTAGGGCCACTACTTCCCTATTTAATTCACATGACACTCTTAAATGTTTAAAATACTTTAGGTTAAACAATCCCCATCAAGTTGAAAGACTTACAGCTTATTACAAAGAAAAGCCCATACTAAGACTTACAGCTTATTACAAAGAAAAGCCCATATTAAGCACAAAACAAGGGGGGGAAAAACCACCACCTTATTCCACTGGATGGAGTTAGTTCACACGTTGTATTTGATAGAACCCCAAGGTCCATATTGACAAGGGCAATTTGGATGGGCCCAATGCAGCAAGAATATGAGGAATGGGGGGAAGTTAGTTTTGCTGAGGTGGCATAGGAGAAAGTGCAGAGGATTTGGTGGGATTTTGGCGGGAATCACTTCTATATTTGAAGGGAGTGTGAGGAGTGAAGTTAGTCAGAAATTGAGAGGAACTAGGAGGGTGAATGGGCCCTTTATGCCCAGGATATTTTCTTTTCTCTTTTATTCCCAGTTTTCTTACTTGTAGTCATGCTTTTGAGGCTGAATTCCCCATGGAAATTACAGCTTCTTCATCAATATACATCAGTGTAGTTTATTTTCTCGAGTGAATACCAGGTTCCTATCAGTATCTAAGTCAAGAAGCACTCCCCCTAAGAATGTTCTTGGTAGACAAGTCTTGGATATCTTCAGCTCACAACACTTGAGTGACCTCGTTGATATACTCACTGCTGTTCTCCTCTGGATAGCTCTCAATGTCATGGATGTACTACACCTTGGTGCTAGCAACCACCTTGACCTTCTTCTAGCTTCGCCAATACCTGCATTCTCAAATTCCCTTAGTATACTACTAGTGCTATATCCACAACATCAACGCCGAATCAGCAAAGCAGAGAAGTAGACAATCACAAAGCTATACTTATCCACGGCAATAAATCAGAACCCCTTTAAATTCTTATTACTATATCCACTCTTCCATTGTTATTACTATAAACCAGCAAAGTTGACATTCTTGATGGGCACACCTTGGTTTACAAGAAATGACTATTCTATATCTTTACCATTTATGTGGCTAAAGGTCAAACCGAACTTTTCTTGATGTGTCCTTTTTATATGGTTTTTCCTTTTATATAGTTGTCTTCTCTGTTCCCACCCACCTTAACATGGGATGTGCCCTTTTAAATCTCTCCTATTCATTTTCTAGACTTGTGTTTTTGTTGTGACAGTATTTACCAGACAAGATTAGAATGCAGCATATTTTCATTTAAACCTGTATGAGTAGTCCCTTTTTTCAAGTAAATATCTTATCTTCTCTTTTGGTGGGGTTTTCAGGTCTCTACTGGCAATACCAGGACTCTGGCTTTTATCTTTGTCTCTGTCAGGTGTCCGGCAGAGAAATGGAGGTAGCCTCGTCATCCCTGTGGGGATACGCACTGGGATGTTGGCATCCACTTTTATCTTGAAAAAGGGTGGTTTTTTAACATATAATAAGGGAAACTTTCCTCTCTGGGCAACCGGCACTCATCCATTTCAACCACTCAGTGGTTTAGTTGGTTTGATATTTTCTTTATCGTTGGCTATATTTCTCTACCCCAGAAAAAGGAAGGTCAGGAATGAGTAGAAAATTCATCACTGAAAAACATCGGAAGTTGTTAATGAGGCATTTTGATTCTGCTTATACACAGTAAGAAAAATCTTCTTGTACTGTTAATTGGGGAGTACAGAAGGGAACAGAGAGTAACTGAGGGGCATGTGGATAAAGATGAAGCTTTGGAAAAGTAAAGGCTTCAGTTTTTGCAGCATAGTGGCAAGTACCAATCATGGTGTGGGTTTTAGATTTTTGGTATGATGTATATTGTAGTGTCAATTTTGTTAGTAGTAAGGCTAGAGGTTAAAGTTTGTTTACATTTTGTTTTGTACTTCATCACCTTATTGAAGTGTACAGTGGGGTTACTGTAAATTATTCCAGCTGTGTCACTAATTAATTATCAGAATGCAATGTGATGCAGGGGATATAGGAAATTAGGATATAGCGCCCTAGGTGGGTTTACTGTTTTGTTTTACTCCTTTTCTTTCTCTGTTAGCCATTTTGAGAGGCTTTTTGTATTGTAACACTTCATGAGCTTTTCCAATATTTTCCAAAGCAATATGAATCCATGTTAATCTTCGTGGTTGTGAGAACAAACACCACTCAGCTACTTTTCATAAACAATTGTTGGTGATTTAACTCGGTTTTCATACTTGTATGCATTCTAAGTAACAATTTGAATCAACTTTCTGTTAAAATCTTTTTAACATAAACACACAAAAGATAGGTGGGAAAGATAAAATGCTAGGCCAAGGGCACAGGAAAAGTAAACATTAGTAGACACTGTATTATTGTACTTACGGAAACTGCAACACTATTGAGCTCGAGATACATATCCATGGATTCCACCACTGAGCATCAGACCCACCATTTAATCCACCCGATTTGCACTTAAATTAGCATCCTTTTGCACTTTTTGGATTCTTGGAATACCACACCAATATTAATTCCAATCATTATGAAGAATATTCTCAAAGCCAGGATAATCAGCTCACATAGCTTCAATAGTAAGTTTTACCCGCAACCAAAATAAGCAGAAATTGGAAATTTGTAAAATGGAACCACAAGTATAATTAAATTAATTGAATATTATTATTTGTTAATATCTAAAAATTCATATAATAGGAGTATATGATTGCATACAATTTTTTTACATTCACAATGAATTTAAATTAATCTCTTCGATTAATTAAAAAGACATATTGACAATTGGATTATTTTCCAATCCAACTCTGCTTCCAATCAAACATGCAAATCTAAACCAAACAAATTATATAAAACTTTTAGCCTAACATTTAACAAAATAAAACACGTGAACATTTTAAATGTTAAAGTATATGGCTAACACAAATCAAAAAGAAAAAGGACATAAATATTTCCAAAAGAAAATGAAAATAAGAGAAAGAGAGCAAACTGCAACAGAGAAAGTAAGCTAGCTACAAAGGCAAAAAAGGTTGGTTTATCCCATTGTTTTTTGTCTAAAGTAGTGGATGCGATGTTTCAAAATTTTCTTCTCTCATACATTTTCAGCCGTATACATACTTTCATTTCACAATCAACAAACAAAAATCAATGAAAAGAGAAAGGGGTCCAATATGGCTATAGTGTTATGTTGCACGAGGTTTAAGGACAATACAAAGAAGCTTTTGTGGTTTGGACCTTGTCGTTTAAAATTGCCACTAGTGATATTGATAAGCTGCTACTACTACACACATGCACAACATCTCGTGAAAAGATATAAAGACATGAATGTTATGAATGAGTGAAATATTTTTAAAATTGATAAAATTTAATTTAATTTTTTATATGTTAATATCTTATCACATGGCTAAATATAATCAATTTTAACATGAGACTATCAATTGTATTAGTAGGTAAAAGGAAGTCGAATCACGAGCACAAGTAGAAACCCATCACAATCATTATTATTATTATTATTTTGCATGATATCCTTTGAAAATGGATATTTAGTTTTATTTTTTATTTTATTTTCAATGGATATTTCTTCTTCTTGAGCTTAGAAAATAACAAGGGAGAAGGTAAAGAAAGGAAAGAACTAATGCTCATAGGGCCCACTGCTAATTGTGCAAATAGGTGGACATCACAGCCAAGGGCTTCAAATAAGCCAACAACTTGGATGGGATCCTAAGAAAAGAAGTCACTGTTAAGCTTTTTACTAAAAGTACTAATCGATACTAAATAATTTTTTATATAATATAAAGACCTGAACTTTATATTTTGTTTGCTACATTACGGACCTGAACTTTATTTATTTATAAACTACTAGGCCCAAAATTATTGTAATAAATTCATAGAATGGGTGGTGAATTTAATAAACAAAATAGTTTTCGTAATTGAAATTAAAATTTAAAATTAGTTTAGAACTTCCAAAATTCGTGGAAGTTTTTAAATAATTTTCGTCCAATTATTTCAAAAGATATTCATTCATATAAATTTTTTATGTTTTTATTAGTAAATTCATTTTAAGATATGTACAGAATCTTATATATCTTATTCAGACAGCATTTTCCTTTTTCATTTTATAGATCTTATTCTCAGTTCAAAAGAAAAATGCTCCTCCCACTGTATATATATAAGAAGGACTAGCAATCCATTATATATTAATATAGGGTGGAATTGGAATTGCAACTGGGAACTACAAACAAAGAACGTTACTTAGCTTTTGATTGAAATTGACCTTAAAAGGTGTCATGCCCGTTGGATTAAGGGAGCCCCCAAATACAAAAACGTGTATAATTTATAGCCCAACACATAAAGGAGCAGTTGATTTGCAAATTGCCATTTCGTCAATTATACTAATAGAATAATCAAAATTGACAATGACAATTATATATAAAAATTCTAACATTCAATTTTGATGGGCCCTTTATGCTTATATTCTTATAGTAATTGTTTTTAAGGATAAAGATTAAATGAAAAAGAGTTGAAAAGTAAGAGAGGAATATGAGGAATTGGAAATAAAAAGGAGGCACGGCTTAAAATTGAATTAATGGGCAAAACCCACCCATATTCTAAAGCTTTCCAATCAAGATTCAAATCATGCAAAAAGGAAAATAAAGAAAAACAAGGAGGACATTTTTTTTTTAAATCTTTTCTCTCCTTTAATCCAAAGCCTAATTCACAAAATCAAAATCATTGACATCATCATTTCATTATTATATTTATAAAGACCGAAGAAAAGAAAGACTCCAAATTGAGAAAAAAGCCAGTTCCTCCGAATTCCTTTTTGTCTACTCTTAAGCCTCTCAGCTTTCACTCCTCAACAGCAAGGGGCACTGACTCAGCCTGATGTCACAACAAAGAAAAACAACACATTATTAGTAATTAGTTGACTAATGCGGCATAATAATAATGAGTTTTAATTGAATTACATGTCCCTGACTCTAATAAAAAAGAAGTAGAAGAAGTATATGTTATACCAATTTGCGGT
Source organism: Nissolia schottii (assembly GCA_003254905.1). Classification (NCBI taxonomy): domain Eukaryota; kingdom Viridiplantae; phylum Streptophyta; class Magnoliopsida; order Fabales; family Fabaceae; genus Nissolia; species Nissolia schottii. The sequence continues at coordinate 1,038,769 of QANU01006985.1, forward strand.
ACTTAAGAGCATAGAACATCTCAAGGTAACGGCGGCTCTCGCGGCGGTCAAGGTTAGACACATGCTTCCAGAAGCCATACACACCAGTCAGACACAGCAGCCTCTGTGAGTAAATCTGCCATGTATACCTGTGAAAAACAAAGAACCAACCAACCAATGCACCCAAATAAGAAAAACAAAATATTCAAAATTCATTCTCGTGCCATGCTGCTGATGGTTTAAGTGCTTACTTCTCTTCAATACGCTGGATGCTGCCCTGGGAGATGTTGTCCCAGTGAGATGGATCAGCCTTGCACTTCTCAAAGAAGTCAACAAGGAGGTCAGCGGCACGGTCGCCATGGTAAGGGTCAATGTGGAACCCTGACTTCCCATGCACTATGATCTCAGCAGGGCCACCGTTGCATGTCGCAAACGTCGGCAGCCCACAGGTCATGGCCTCCACCACAGTCAGACCGAATGCCTCGTACACTGCTGGCTGCACAAACGCTCCCTTGGTGTCGCAGATCACACGGTAAAGCTCGCCGTTCCTGACACGGTTCATCTGGGAGGAGATCCACCGGAACTGCCCATTTAGCTTGTAGGTCTCGATGAGGCCGTACATTTTCTTCATCTCAGCCTTCTCCTCCAAGTCCTTGGACTCCTTCCTCCTGTCTCCGGCGACAACCACGAGGTTCACCAGCTCGCGGAGGCGGGCGTTCTTCCCGTACCACTCCACCAGCCCGGTGATGTTCTTCACACGGTCCAGCCTCGCCATGGTGAAGATGATCGGCTTGTTGCGGTCCTTCAACACACAGCTGTTGAAATGGCACATTACACAATTAGACATCTGTAAAATCAATGACAGCATTCAAGGAACAAGACAAGTTTTCGGAGAGAAAACTAACATGTGCTCCTCATTCTCCACTGAGCTGTAGAGAAGCTCTTCAATCTCAGGGTGGAAGGATGTCAAGCGGCGGCCGGTTTCAGTGTATGGGAAGTAAATGGTCTGGTCGGCTCCGGGGGAGACAATGTTGAACTTTGGATCGAAGACATCAATACCGTGGACAACACGGTAGAGACCGGGGAGGGTGAAGGCTGTGTGAGACTCATACTGTCCAACGGTGTCCTTGCTGCAAGTAATTAAAATCTCAGTATTATGCTAACCTACGCATGAAGTTGTCATCAACTAAAAATAACTAACCTTCCAGCAATTTCTTGGAAGGTACTGGTGATGATAAAGTCAGTGTGGTTCATGGCAAAAAGATCAGCTGTGAATTGGGAAGAGAAGTGATACTTCTCTTCGAATTTCTTCCAGTAAATGTCAGATTCAGGGTACTTGGTCTTCTCAAGTGCATGAGCAATGGTACACTACCATGTATAAAGGGAGAAATTAATTTAAGCCTCTTTGAATTCCAAAGTATATAATCAACAAATTGAAGGTTACACAAGTGTTCCTTGTACACCAACCTGAGTAACACCTAATTTGTGTGCCAACAATGACGCAACAATGTTTCCATCGCTGTAGTTTCCGACGATCAGATCTGGCTTGCCTTGCAACTCTTTCGCGAGTTCATGGGCAACATCCTAATGAAAGCAAATACATATAGTAAGATCAGATGTTAAATTCAAGTGAACACATCAAAAATTCCTCAACCATGTACTAATTATGAGCAAAAAGATTACCTCAGTGTAGGTTTCTAGGTATGGCCAGACTTCGAATCTTGAGATCCACTTGCGAACCATTCCCTTCTCGTCTCTAAAGGGAACACGAAGAATGTGGCAATGCTCGGTTCCAAACACCTTCTCGAGACGCTGGCCGCAAGTGGTTCCTACTGCATCGGGGAGAAGACGGGTGATCTGCATTTAACAACATCCACCAGCACCAATTAGAGAAACATCCATACCATACACCATACACAAGTAAGCTAAGTAATCTTCACACAATACTATATAATAGGAACTTACAATAAGAATGCGAGGAATGATATCCAAGCCTTGTTGCTTAATGCGATGGAGCATCTCGTTCTCCAAGGCGCGAACTTGATCCAAGATGTAAACAACCTGCATTACAAAGATCAAGTAAAGCATGAGTTAATGTTAACCTTGAAAGGTAAAATAGAACACACTGAACACATTGGATCTCGTCTAACCTGGCCACCGGTATCGGGGTAACCCAAGACATTGTCTTGTGCAAAGTAACCATGGGGAGAAAGGATGACAACATTGAAGACCATAGGGATTCTGTCAAGGAAGGTCTCAAGGGTGCAAGGGTCAGGGGCCTCAAGGAGATCCAAGAGGAGCTGGATGGACTCAAGGACGCGCTCGGCAGTGTCACCCCACCCTCTCTCCAAACCAATCTCCTGGAATTTGTGCTCGAATGCTGAGTAAGGCGTCTCGGAAGGAATTGTGCCTAGATACTCCTCAGCCTTCCTCAGAACATGTTGGAGAGAATCCGGGTTCTGGATTCTGTCATTCAACATCAATGTCTGCATATGCAACAAATCTTTGTCAGCAACATGAAATTTGATACACATACAAAAAACCAACACTTTTTTGGTTGTCTTGGGAGATGTCTAGCGCCGCCAACAGACAACAGTGACTAATCCCCTCGGAGGTTTTCAGATCACTGTCTTTCCCAACAAAGCCTGATCAAGTGCTTACTAGAGTTATCTACCAAACATGTCAGACTTTGTTGGTACATAAAAGGCAATATTAAAACTATATGTAAATGATTGAATGAATGCGTGACATGCCACAAGTCAACAATGCATATCATCTTAAATCCAAATTTTCCATTAAGTTGTAAGATTTGTACTACAGATCTGGTTATTTAGACATGATCAAAACATAGATATGCACATTTAAGTCCTTAAGCTATCAAAAGAGCATGCCATACAATGCTAATCAGGATAAATTCAGAAGCATATCTTATACAAAAAACTGTAACATTTTGGTAAAAAAAAAAAAAACATACCTTTCCCTTGTAGCTGTGAAGCCTGAGGAATTCCAAGAGTGGATGCAAGCTCTCCTTGTCATGGAAGAGCTTGGCAGAAAGGTGGCGGTTGAGGAACTGCACACCATTCCCAATTGACTTGTTCAGAGTTGGGCGAGGGAACGATGCGGTAAATGGCTCAAAGTCCAACTCAAGCACAAAGTTGCCATTGGAACTGCATCAAAAGGGTGACATAAACCAGTTTCAATATCTGTGTCAAAACACAAGTACCATAAGGTAGCATTTGGTTTGGTTCCTGTCCTCCAGCTCCTCTGTCCCAGTACAGAAACCAAAAGCTATCTACACTTTGGAAACTAAATTCGAAAGCGTTATTATACCTTCCATCAACAAGCTCCTCCTTAAAGCGAAGGAACTCAGCAGCTTGCAACTCCTCAACGACAAGGGCATGCACGTTCACGCGAAGGTACTCCCAAACACCAGGCCTTGGACGAACAGCAAGAGCAACCCATGGTGGCAAAACTATGGCTTCCTAAAGTATACATACAAACAATGAAATTAGAAAAAAGAAATAAAAATTCAACAAAACCCTCACAGATCATAGGCTTGTTTATGTATACAATAACATCAAATAGAGTTAGTTTATATACCTGTGTGGATCTAAGGACTTCTCCAAAGGCACCATCAATGAGTTTCTGTCTGTTCTCTTCAGGGATTTCCTCAAACTCAGCAATAACCTGATGGTGTTGCAGGATCCCCTTCCCCTTAGCTTCAATCCTTTTAACAAACCATAACATTTTTCAAGTGTTAGTAAAACACGTTTGATGCTTCCACAAAACTCGATTAGTACAAACTACAAATTCTAGTATGTAAACAACTATATAATCTCAAATTTCTCAAAGAGAAAAAAAAGTGTGGTCATAATCACTAACACCATATATGTCTGAACAACTATATGATCTCATATTCCATAAAACAAAATAAAAAGAAGTGATTTTGATGAGTGAAATTGCCTTGAGAGAAGGGCCAAAATCTCATTCCTGTTGGCAGTGAGGGTTTCATCAAGCCTCTCACGGAGACTGTGAACACGGGTCAACCGATCACTCGCCATTGCCTGTAACAACGTACAAAAATAAAATATTAATAATAATTAAAAAAATTAAAAAATTGAAAAAATAAAAATAAAACAGTGCAAGAAACAGATCAAGGAGAGAAGGGTATGATCAAACGATCTTCACAAAGTCAATGACCCAAACAAAGTGAAAAACAAAACAAAACAAAAATTATTTTACAAAACTGGATAGGGTTACAATCTAGACCCACCCACCCACCGCTTCATCAACCACCTGTCCCAAAAAAATTAATTAATAGCAGATCCCGCACCTTTGTTCAACTAAGATTTCAACCTTACACAGTGCATGAGAATAATTGCAGAAAGCACTTTCTCTTCTTTGCAGTGTAACCACCCTTTATTTTTCTTGCTTAATTAATTGATCAACTAAAATGCTTCAGCTTTGGTCTTAAAAACATTACTATATAAATAAATTAAATATCCATTCCAGTCTCAGGCTTAAACCTCGTAAAACCACAAGTTATGCTAAATCACTCTGTTGGTTGATTAAAAAAAAATCAACTTTTTCATTTAATAATGAGAAACCAACAAAGAAGCTCTTTGTTCAAAGCCAGGCTGTGTGATCAACTTTCCCAAAGACATGCATTTGGGCATCAAATTCTCCTAAACAGAAAAAGGGTAGAGAAAATAAAAAATTCAAAAACAAAACCGACATAACCTTGTTCCCAGAAACAGAGTAGAGTGTGAAGGATTGAAAAATTCAGAGTAAAATTCAAACAGAGACAGAGTACCCCCAGAACAGAGCTAGACTAAGAGCATGACCACCCCATTTCACCAGAGATGGAGATGGATCACAAAGATCACCAGAGTGCCTCAGGATCAAAGCATAAGGCCTGATCTAGCGATCAAAATGCACATGCAGAGTCTCTAGAGAGTTCTGGGGGTGTTGCAGAAACGAACAAAGCACAAAAAACAGGGGAAGTGTGATGAACAGAGCACAGAAACAGGGGAAGGTTAGAAAAAACGTCAGGGGGACAGAACAACAAAGAAAGAGAGGAAATAGCAAAAAAGCAAAAGACAAAAACAAAAGAAGAAGAAAACTTAAGAAAAAACTAAGAAGAAGAAGAAAATAGAAATACAAATACCTATGAAAAACAGAGTAAACGCAAAATACAGAGGGGGGTTGTAATGGAAAGAAGAGTGAATGAAGAACTGAGGTGGTGGAAGCGTCCATTTATAGAAGGAGTGCCAACACAGAATGGGAATTTCAGTCATTTAGAAAAATAAAAAAAATCAAAAAATATATATATTAATAAAATGAGAAAAGGAAATCGGATTTAAAGAGCGTCGCCAAAGGTCAAATAATTTTTTCTTACTTACCCCACCGAATTAAGAGGACAAGGGTGATTTTGTAAATGCAGAACGTATGAGTATATTCTACAGGTAGCTTAACATACAATATTATTTCTTTTAGTAAAATGCATTACATCACATATAAATACCATATCCGTATTTTAATGTTAAATGGCTATTGTATCAAAAAATAATTATTATATTAATATTATTATTATCAAATGATAATCCTTTTTAATATTGAAATTAGTTCGGACTTTATTGTTTACTATTTATTATGATAAACTAATTTAAAAGTTAACTCGATGATAAAAATTTACTGGTATATATAAATTAATGTCAAAATTAAGACAACATTTATTCTTTAAAATATTGCTGCTTGGCGCACAAGAAATTCATTTAAACTTTTCTGCTAGCTAAGAATAATTCATCCCTAACATTGTAGTATAAGCGATAAAATCAAGGTATTGCCAAATAAATATGAGTTTTTTTAGATAGTTATCTAATATTGTGAACATTATATTTGCCCAAAATGTTTTTCTTATTCTTGATAATGAATAAAACTTTCATAAGAAAACTATTCTAAGATAATCTTGGGAAAGTCTTTCTTACATAGAGATTGAAATTCTAAAGTTACTATTAATTAAAGCAGTCATTAATAGTTTTTCAATTTATTATTTGAGTATTTTTTAGATGTCAAAATAGGTTTAACAAAAGATTATTAGCCTTTAATGTAGATTCTTTTGGGGAAAACAAAATGAGGAACGAGGCGTTTCCCTTATCAAGTTGAGTCAATTTCAACTACCTAAAGAAGCTGGTGGGTTGGGGGTCGGCAACCTGGCAACAAAAAATGTTGCTCTTTTATTTAAGTAGTGATAGCGTTTCACGAAAGAAGATTGCCGTTTATGGAAAAAAATATCGTAATATCTTGTAATCATACTAAAACTCTAACATGCTTTGAGGTAGTGCTAAAAAAGCCAAGTGGAGGCCTGTGACAAGGTATTTGTGCAATCAAAGAAAAGTATGGGTGGTTTGATGAAATCAGTAGAGAAAGCATCCAACTAGAAGTAGGGAATGGTGAGAAAACACTGCTCCGGGAAGACATATGGTTGGGGAGAAGCGGCTGAAAGATGCATTCCCAAGATTATACTCTATTTATTTCTCTTCTTAGTTAGAGTAGCAGATTGTGGGTTCTGTGATGAGTTAGAGTGGATTTGGAACTTTCGGTGGAGGAGACAATTGTTCCAATAGGAGAATGTATTATTATTTAAGTTTTAGAACTTATTACTCAATGCTAAGCTCAATGTGAGGTTGGTGGATAAATCAGTATGAAAGTATGATAGGCAAGGGGAGTTCTCAATTAAATCTGTGACAAAACTTGCATACAACTATCTGACACAATCTCATCAGGTCAATAGTTTTAATTTTTTGGCAAAAATTTGGAAAGGCCTTGTACCTCCACAAGTTGAATTGTTGGTTTGGTTCATTATTCTTGGGAGGCTAAACACAAAAGATGGCCTTAGTGCTCACAGCATTATTCAACCAGATGATTTGGGTTGTGTCTTGTGTAATGACAGTGAGGAATCAGTTGACCACCTATTTTTTAGATGTTGTTTCGCTTAAGAGATTTGGTCGGTTTAGAAAGAAAGATGAAATGTGGCATGGGTGTCGCCAGAGAATGGAAAACAGTTTTTTGAAGCCTGGACAAATGTCAGTATTGACTGAAGCCTCAAGAAAGAACGTAAATAACATTTTTTGTCTCCATTTGGATTATTTGAAGGGTAAAGAACAAGTGCATCTTCGACAATAAATCAATTTTCTACATTGAAGTGGTTAACTCGGCAAATTTTTGGTTTCAACAATGGACCTTTGCTCTAAACGTGTGTTGTGGAAGTCAGTCTAACCTATTACATCTTAGTGCACTAGATATCTCATATCTTTGTAGTCCTTTATGTATATTAATTAGGTGAGTTTGATATGAGACTATTTTTGGTTATCTATGAGTGCTTGTGTGACAAGTGAAGTTTTTCCTTCTCTTTTATTATTTTCCCTGGCTCTGGATTACTTACTGGTATAAAAACCATCACAACTTCTAAATGTGTTTTAAGTTTTTCTTTGTGAGAAATTTGAATTGATTTTAGGAGATAACAATAATAAGTTTATGGTGACCTTAATGGTGGGTCCATTAGGATAGAGATCTTTTGTCTCAATTTTTTTCTTATTCTTTGTTTATTTTTAGTTATATGTTGACAACTCACATCAATATACTCATAATTTTTATTAAAGTCATTTTAAATTATAATATTAGACATGTTAATTTTTTTTATTGATGATAAAAAAAAAGACACACAAGAATTTTGTTCGGTGCAGTGTTGTGTTCGTCACAATTAGCATGGACTTTTGGGTGCTATTTTTCCTACTAATTAAACCCTATGCCTAGTTATTGGAGTTTGCATTAATAAACATCTCATCACTTGCTAGCTACTTAAAGTTATTTATGTACCACGATAGTGGTGTGTGGTACGTATATGTCTAGATAATACAATAAAATAAATATTACTAGAAAACAAAAGGGATCAATAATTAGATATTGCAATCGTACGTGAGAGAGACCTTATAAAGAATATGCTCCGAATTAAATAAGTCAGCTAATTAGCTAAGTGATTATCACTACATGACAATTTCCCTCCAAGCAAATGTTGAAAACACCCAAGATTTGACGTTGTAAATAATATATGAATTTATATTTATATAACTCAAGTTGCTTTACCTTAATTTGAAATGTTAGGACCCGGAGGAGGATACAAAGCAAAATGTCAAATAAACTTAGGGAAGAGGCAGATACAGAAAATGAGTGAAGGCAAAGAGCCAAAAAAAAAAAAACAACTCAATGTAATGAGAATATCATCAACAGAATGAAAACAAGCAGATCAGGAGTGAATGATGAAGGAGAAGGGTACGTAGGAGTCCTTGTATACAGAGATTGATGATGTAGGAGAGAATTGTTGACTATTGAGATGTATGGTCGAATTCACCCTCCTTGTGTTATATATTATGGTTGGTAATAATATACTTGCAAAAATGTTAAACGCTTATTTGTATAATGATAATGCAAGTAAATATATGTAAGTTAGTAGTGAATATTTTTATATATTCAGGAAAAAGATTATTATAAGAGAGGTTGGAGTATAAGTTTACTACCAATACTTATATGATTTTTTTTTTTGTTTTTTAAGATAATATGAGGTTGATATAATTGTGATAAGTGATCATATATAAAATGATATTTTAATTTTAAATAATAAATCTTTTTAAATAAAAGGCTAAAATGTTATGTTAATGTGTATATGAAAAGAAATACATTTAAAATGTATATGGCCATGCATTAATTTTTCCGCTTACATAATCATTCAATATTTTTGTATTACCCAAGAAACAGTGAGATTTAAACTTATAATGTTATTCAATAATTCTTGAAAGAAAGAGTAGTATACAACTAATTGGTCTCCTGTAAAGACGAAGAGGTTCAATTCTTAAAAGATACACTTATTAATAGATACAATAATATTGAATACTTTATTTTTTAAAAATGTGAGAGTAATGTTTTGTACAATTCTAGCTTATTTTTATATATATATATATAAGATTTATAAAAAAATAATGCATTTTACATAATCATTCACTAATTTTTTGGTGATGGCTGCCTAATTTTCTTACATACTTGGTACGGAAGTTTGAATTTGTGAATTTACATATTTGCCTTCTTTTCATAGAAAAAAGAGGCATCCATTATTACTGCCAAACACTTCCTGTGGTTGGTTTGTTGTTTTCACAAAACCACTTTTCTCCATCCACAGCCAACAACCCTTATCTCTCCTATTCATCACTACTATTCTTTAACTCGTCTCCTTATCCACTTTACTCTTGCTGTTTTGTACCAAAGCCCAGTACTCTCAATTATTTTATGTTTAAATAACCCCTCTGTCTATTCCCCATTGATTAAATAATAATGTTACTAATATTAAACAATAATGCAATTTGTTTGTTTAAGCTCAGGCATGGTTTTTCTATGGTTCCTGTAGTCTTTGACTCAATACTGTTGTCTGAGCCTCTCTCAACTGCTCATAGGTTTGTCATTACTATATAAAATAGAAAATTCTGTACAGAAAATAAAAAATAGAAATTTCACATATGAAGTGTTATATAAAACAATAATATAAGATCATAATTAAATATGATAACTTTTAAATAATCTCATTCACATCACATGGATTGTGAGACCTATTACCACTAGCCTCATACATATATTATGAGTGAGATTGTCAAAAGTTATCACATTTAATTATCACCATAGCACACTCATAAAAATTATTAAAAAATAAAAATTTAATTTTGATAAATTGATAACATGAGATTTTAATATTGTCATTTTGATTAATTCATTTTATTAAGATAAGCTTTTAAATAATAAGTGTGCTTGTCATTTATATTTTTTTCCTCAAAAATAAATATATTTTTAGTTTAAATATATTATATATTCGTTAGTAAGAATTGAACATTGTTCATTTAAATTATCTCTTAACGTTAAATAAAAAGATATGTTATTTGAATTAATAACTCTCAACGTGTTTGTTATCTATATTTATTGATGTGTCAATATATATAATTAAATATAAGTGTAAAATATTTTTATATTATCAGTGTAATCAAATTAAAATTTAAAAATAATCAGTATATTAAACTTTTAAAATGAATAAATTAGGTTACGCTTCTTGGAAGATAATCATGAGGTGCTGCCACCTGAACATCGAAGCTCCGCCAGTTACGATACGAATACGATGGCAAATGATAGATTAGATTTCATTGTGTCGGAAAAACGAAGTGATACGAATACTGTATACGATGACGTGTCAGGCCACTATTGGATTTCATTATGACTCCTCTCCATCGTATATATGAAAGTGGGATTTTAGATAATTTTGCATGGTCCCCACGTGACACGTACCCCTTCGTGGGGCCCTGGTATTAATCGTTGCGTTAGTGGTGGGGCCTTCACCCAGAAATTGCAAGACACGGTGGCTGAGTTTCTGTTGTCTGACGTGGCATTAACAACCGACATTTACTTCTAACCTGCATTGTGTGTGTGGTTTTATTTTTAAATCTTGTGTACCTTATTTAATTACGCTGTGGGAAAATACATGGTTTCGTTTTTAAGCTTTCACTCAGTATCATATTTAGTCACGCGTATAAATAGTGTGTTAAATAATTTTTCATATCTTTTTTATTATTTTTTAATTTTTATAAGTTTATTGGACAGATTTATAATGTCGATTTTTGGATGGAAAGAAGATTCATTGACACCTAAGAGAGAGAGTAATAAGTAAAAAAAAGAAAATATAATTAAATGTAAACTTAACAATTAATTCACTATTTGTCATTGAACTCATAAACAAAACAACTAATAAAAGTAACAACCAAAAAATATAAAAAAAATTACTTTAACACTATATCTATATTAGAGATTAGATAATCTAGAGATCAAACATAATATTTCTCCTCACGCATATCTCCAAAAAATTACCACTAACCATCATCAACTTCATCATTTTTACCTTCAACTAAACATATCCCTACCTCTGTAAAATATCGAGTTTATATACAATTTTAGTTCAAATATTTCATTATTTATTTAAATTATTAATATTAATATTGAACAGCTGACTTCGGTCCAACCTGTCCCCAAGGGATAACTATGTTCTCTCGCTGCTGCGGTTTTTGATTTCTCATTTCTCGCAATTAATTATATATATGTTACAGCCCAGTCTGGCACAGCTTGTTTTTCCAGCTTCACTTTAATTAAAGCAGTCACTTTAATAAATTAATTTTTCGTACATGCAGAACCGGATTTTCCACTTGGGATCTTGCCTTATCCATTATGATATCCCTTGGCATCGTGTCACATTTACAAGGGTGAAAAGTAAATGAATGGATCACATTTTGAATTTTGTCAAGATAATAAAAACCCATGAAACTATACACTCATGACGAGCTATTAATTAGTTATTAGTGTATACGACTTGTTTGTGAAAATGCTTAAAAGAGACGTGATATCACTCTTGGATTATTTAGGGATAACGAAAATTTGTTTAGTTTAAAAGTTTATGATAGGGTATAAATGTAATTTTGATGGATTTATGAAGAATTCAATCATTTCAATAACATTTTCTCTAGTAATTTTCATCAATGAAGAAACAAACAAGTGAAATATAAAACAGGTGGGCTTATTCGTTGACATATCTCCTTGTTTTTCTTTTCATTTTCCTCTTCAGTTTATTTAATGCATATTTACATTCATTCTACAATAGAGAAATGTAGACTCCATTCAATTTCATAATGCGTACGTCATGGTTTGCTATATTAACTCATCCCAAAAGGGTGTAAATAAAGGGATTGAATTGACTTGAGCAGTCGGTTCATTTTAATTACAATCTCATCAAACACTAAATACCAATAAATTATCGTAAAGATCAAATGTTTAACATTCAAACTTCCTTTTATGTATGGTACTTACATGATAGGAAGAAAAAACAAAGTGTGAGACACTATATTATTAATATATATGATTGCAAGTAATTTGGCAGGACCAAGATCGCTTAGAACTCTAACTTCAAGTAAGGTTTGAGGGCTTGTGAAGATGACAACAAATGGTGGGTGATGATCTGAGATTGCTTTGGCGTGGCAGAGTACTTGTAAAATTAATTTGTACTTAAGCCAACAAGTGAGTGATATGAAGTGATTTTCTAGTAGAATGTACCTAAAGCATAGTTT
>QANU01006985.1:1053441-1217747 GCA_003254905.1 Nissolia schottii
GACTCAATATATTGTACATTAATTTTGAATATATTATGTATATTATTTGTTTCTTTAACTATGTAATGAATCTAAACACGCAAGGATATATATGGGAAGTACCACTTTGTGAATTTATTTGTTATCTTTGCTAATGGATACATGCATTAATCTGTTGTAACTCTCACAATCAATGTAATCGTATATTACATATTATTTAATTATTTATTTAATTATAAAATTACCATATTATTTACATCAACATTGTTACTCAAATAAATAATAATCATTCAAAAATAAAGGTTATTATGAATTTTTTTTAAAATATCTGCCAATTACCGTCTGCTATAACCGACGGTAGCATGGACAACGACTATCGACGACAACGGTAAATACTAACTGACGGAATATTAGCGTCGGTTTTAGGTGACAGTAACATTTGAAGAAAATACTATTATTATTAGCGCTGGATTGTTCCGACGGAAATACGGTTCAAATTACCGTCGGCTTCCATCCCCCAACGCAAAATTGGTTTTCATCGAACCCTTTATCGGCGGCCCAATGACTGACGCTAAATCCGTCGAAAACACAACGTACCGACGGTAACTAGCTTAATACCGATGGAAATAGTGTAATTTCTTGTAGTGTTAAATAACGGTTGATAATGTTTTCTTTTAACGAGCTGGAGTTTTATGTCTTGCACAGATTTTCTTTAAATTTAATAAATCTAATAAAGTTGGATTAAATCTTGGGTCCAAGATGTGAGCCCAATTCAATTGTGAGCTTATATTTTGGGTTTAGAATTGATTCATAGCCATGTACATAATTATTATTAGATAAAATTTTATTTAAATTCACGTCTCATATATATTCATTGATGTATGTTTTAACACGGTATATCTCACACGAGTACCAATAATATTTTTTAAGAATAAAAAAAAAAAAACTGTCCCTAATCATCCATAGATGCATAATACAACACGTGAAGCATGTAATATCAGGTGGAGTCAGCCTTTTGTTTTTCTCTGGGCCTTTTTCGCATGCAAAAATTCCCAAAGCCATTTATTTATTAGAAATTCAAGCTGAGCTGTATTTATTGAACCATTTTTAGTGACGAGCTATTTATATACACCTATGCAAAATATCTACGTGGTGGTTTGGTTTGCCTAACACCAAACCTAACGAAGAAATCAAGACTTCGGTTAACACCTCCATCCAAACAAGCCCACAAAAGCTTATGACACAGCTTTTGCCATTTTCCACTTCAAAATTCGTACAACCAAAACTGTCACTTTCTTTTTGCATGTCACTTTCATTTACCTACGTTAAAAAACTTTAATTTATTTAAACATAATTATATTAAGTTACATTAATTTTTAAATGTATTTAAAAAGTGAAATGACAAATATAAAAGAAAGTATTTATTATTGTTCTTATTTATTACTTAACATATAAATTATTAGTATTGTTCTTTTGAATTGTCTATGAACATCATCATTCAAGTTTTATTATTACAAACTCAACTAATTTAATTTGAATGAAATCTTTAGAAAAATAGATGTCTCTTATTAAATTTTTTTCATTCACAATGTTTGAACCTTAACACATCTATTAAGAGTGATGCATGGACCTTCCACCTTTACCAAATGCCCCACGTTTGGTAATATCAATTATTACTTTAAAATATAAAAGATAATAATAAATACAATGATAATTCATAATATTAATATGTTGAGCAAAACCATGGCAAAAACATTTGTTTTGTTATATATGGAACATCTAAAAATTTCTCCTTCACAAAACATTTTACTTGGTTAACAATTTAACATGTACTTTCCTTTGACGTGGACATATATTTAATTTTCTTAAATCTTTCCTTTTTATAGCTTAGTTATCATTTTATAGAATCGATTTTAGTCGTTGGATTAATTTCAAAATTGATTATAGAGTAATTAAAAAAATATTATTTCATGCCAAAATTATTTTAACTAAAATTAGTTTTATTAATTATCAATTTTACAAAAGCAAAACTAACTAAAATACGATTATGACTATAAATGTGAGTCATGAAAAGAAAGCACTAACAGATTATAATTGCAACATACTAACTAAAGTAGAGTCGCACTACGGGCAACTTAGATTTATAACTAATTAAACTAAAATAATCACTACTAGAAATAATATAAGATCTCCCCTATTTATTTATTACGTACGTGTTGATCTCAAAAATATAAATAAATAAAAAAGAGAGCAGAGAGAGAAGTACTCAATAGAAAGAAGAAAAAAAAACTCATGTTTAATTCTGCGTGCATTTCAAGCGATAGGTGGTGAGAAATTATAATATAGAAGAAGAAAATAAAAACCTTAAATTCCCAACCAAATTATGTGGTGATTGGATGTTGTAGAACACGTAGGGTCGTTGACTATCAAGTTGAAATAAGTCCCATAATATTATATATACAGTAATTAATTTAAATTTCAATAAAGAAAATCAGTGGGTTACTTAGATGGTTTTGTAGGGACACAGATCTCATGTAATGGTTTTTCATTTGTTGGTGGTGCAAAATGACTTCTCTTACACTCAAAGCGTCACTAATTATAATTCTGATTTCAATAAATCATAATATAGGACCATATATATTATAGCGTTCCCCTTTTGTTAGGAGTTGGATGGCTCAACTCAACCAATTGCTTGCACATTAAACAATCTTGTTATCGCATGATTCACGGGTTTCAATCACGGGTTTTAAAAAGATATCATGTGGTCACAAACAATCTCGTTTGACATGTTTCTAATAATGTACATAATGATATTTTAAAGTGGCAATCGAGAGTCGTCATAAAATAAATATTAAAATGTCATTATATATATAATTGTTATGGGCCTTACTTTACAACCCCAGAAAAAAAGTTCATTGCGGACCATAACCACGAGGTCATTAACTAGGACGTGACATACGAAGTATGATATCATACTTGAATTCCCAACTCCAAGATCCAAACTCAACTTCCACACTCAAAGTCCGAACTCATGCCTGACAAGCTTCTTAGTAAGCACTGTAGGAGCTGACCTAATCTGTTATCGAGGTCTTCTAAAAGGATCTGTTAACTTGCCAGGATAAGCATGTTGTTTTGGGTTAGGCTCATGACCTCCTCTATCAACCCTAATCCCGATAAGGTAATTGTTATAGATAGAAATGTTAATTAATTATCTTAAATAGGTAGTCACTTCTCTCCCTCTTTAATTATATGGTTCTCACATTTATTATTATTTTCCTTGGACATTATAATGACCTTACAGAGACACCCTGCCGTAACCAACGGGGGTTGGTCCAAGTGGTAAGCGGCTTGGTATCGCTTAAACAAGGTCCCGAGTTCGAGACCTTATGTACGCAGTTATCCCCGCTGAGAGACTCACCCGCCATAGCCAGGTGCGCGACCCGGGTCAACCCGGATTAGTCAAGGCTAAGCCTTAGATACCGGGCAGGCAACCTCAAAAAAAAAAGAGACACCCCGCCGTTGTTTCTCATTGCACTAGAGATCTTATTTCCGTACTTTTGACATGCACATCCTCCTGATTTACAATATCTCAAGTAACCTCGTTCCATCCTCTATGACACTTTGTGAACAATAATTAAGAACATATCTAATATATCGCTTACATTCCCATACAGAAATTTAACTTTTTGTATAGATTTGTTTAATATAATTAAGCGGTGCAAATTGCAATGCAGCACTGATAGTTACCAAGACAAATGTTGCTCTGTTTTCTTTCGTAGTCAAGTTAGTAATGAGTTTTAAACATATAGCTGTCAACCATGTTACATCATTATGCTTTAGCACATATTTTGCTGCCCACACTCGTAAAGTGAGCATAGGATGAGTGAAAAGTTATATTTTCTACAAAATAATATTATATTCATTTAATTTGCAAATAAAATTAAAAATATACCTCATTGAGAAACCTATAATTACAATTCTTAGGCAGGAGGGGGATATTGATAGAGTCAGAACAACAAAAGGTAACTTTGTTGGAGCTATAAAAAAAAATTCAATAGTAATTGATAAGAGATCACTTAAATTATAAAATTGAGAGATATTTTTTGTTGCACACTCATCAGCTGCCATTCATTAATTTATTGATAATTTAATAAACAACTAACTTGACATTTTTTGAAGGAAAAAAACAAAATCTATCATAAGGGCATATAAATTTGATGAGTGACATGAGTCAGCATTAGGCCATTTCATAGAAACATAGTAACCAAATATGAAACAAAGAAAAGGAGTACAGCCTTTTACAGGTTGTGATCATCTTTTGAACAACACTTTGCAGGCTAATTACAGAAACATCAAATTTAAATGGACACTACGTAACTATGTAATGGACTAATTTCGATAGGTTCCACGTTGATGATGTAATTCGAAAGCTACTCCTAGCTAACTCCTGATATATAAGTGATAACTCTCAATGATAAGAAGTCTCCGAAGATGTTTGGCATGTTGTATTAATTTGTGCGTAAAGATAAAGATGAGGGCAAGGCTTATTTAGAATTAACTCTTGATCCGTTTTGATTCGTCAATTTAGTAATAACAAATTGATCAGGCCATAAACAATGTTGGCCCATAATATGGGAGTTGTTACCATTGGTTTCTTTCAACTTTATATATAGTTTGGAAATTAAAAATGGAAAAGGTTGAATGAAATCAGTTATTCAACCCAAAAATAAAAAAAGGAAAAGGTCGATAAAACTTACTTTGTCTTTATAATTTTAAAGCAATTCTTCCTCCTTTAACTAAATTTTAGGGTTAAATTATGTCACTCAATTAACTAAAAAAATGTCTCCGCCATCAATTATATATGTAGCATTTACTTTTTGTCTTTTAAGTGTTCCCATATCCTTTCTTTTTAAAAATATAAATATTTGTTATTATCGGTTTCTCTAAAACATGTCTTATGAATTCCTCTTATTTATAGATATAAAAATTAACATAAAATTGTTTCTGGACAAATAATTTTAAATTTTATATTGTTATCCTTTTTTAAAATATATTTTTATCCTTAATATTTCTGTCTCTTCAAAAAATGACAGACTGGTTGTATGTTACTAGTGAGTATCAAGGTTTTCTTTTAACAATATTTTAACAAAAAAAAAGTAACATTATTATCATTAATAAAGTTCAAAGTCTTTTAAAGCATTAGAGATAGGGCATCTTTTTTTAGGTTGCCTGCCCGGTATCCAAGGCTTAGCCTTGACTAATCCGGGTCAACCCGGGTTGCGCACCTGGCTATGGCGGGTGAGTCTCCCAGCAGGGATAACTGCGTTCACAAGGTCTCAAACTTGGGACCTTGCTTAAGCCATACCAAGCCGCTTACCACTTGGACCAACCCCCGTTAGTTGAGATTGGGCATCTTGATATCGAGTATAATGTTCTTTTTAAAGTTAAATACTTATACAAAGTGGGTTATATATAATTTTGTTTTTTGTTTTTGGCCGGGGGGGTGGGGGGCTTGATAATCTTCTAAATTTGGAGGTTTTAGGAAAAGTGGGTATATAAATGTTATTTAAAAATGCAGTCGTTTTATATTGATGATTATTATTATGAAATTCTCATAATTTAACTCAAGAATATGACATTTGGCAAATGGCATGAAAAATTGAACCTCATCAGTGCCACGCACGCGAAAGAGATGACGAGGAAATCAATTTAATTTTGTAGGTCAGAAGAACATAGGCGTGATAAGTGACCAGCCATGCATGCCACCAAATTTTTCTATCATCTAATTTACACAACATTTATTTTTAATTAGTTCATAGAGAAACTATATATATATATATATATATATATATTTATAAGTATTTCCCCCCTAAACGGTTACTATCACACACGCAGAGACTTCTCATAATTAAGGATAGTTCTGTTTCTATTATTTAAAAAAAGAAGCACGAAAAGGACATGACCAACAAATAAAAATCCACATTTAGATGACAGGAACAGGGTGATTTCCCGGCAATTTATTTGCTCATGATTGGTTTATGATTCTTAGAGCATATTATGAATTATTAATAATAATTATTATTATTGTATTGTCTCCGACTACGCTACTAAAGGAGTTAGAGAGTAAACCAAAAAAAAAATAGAAAGTTTCAATTACCTTTTGAACACATTTGTTTGGACCATTATACTCATCTCTAATATATATAACCAGTATTTTCATGGTTACACAAAAAAAGTAATATAAATCAATTAGCTTTGGAATCTTTGTAGTTTATTTTCAAAAAAAATATTTCTATGGTACCTCTTGGGACACCCCCATTTACTAGTTTATTTAAGAGTGGTTAACTGCAATATAAGTAAACTTGAATCTTAAGTGAACTTTACTAGTAATTAGGGATTCAAATCCTGAAGTCGTTAAGTTTAGAAAATCTTGCTTAACCAACCATCAATTCGGTCTAAAATTGTGAAATCAAGTATTAAATCAATAGCAATAATAAATCATCACTATTATTTTGATTTTTTATAACAAAAAAGAAGAAATTTCATGATATCCAAAATGTTTTTAAGGGTGTACTTGTGAATTCAGTTCTGAAGATAGATGAAAGAAAATGAAAAGTTTTGGGGGGTACATGACTAAAATTTTTACATGTCAAAGTACATAAAGCATGATATAAGTCAAAACAAAACTCATACACTCCTTAAGATTCTCATAATTTGATTTGACCAAATCAACGTGAATTTCAAACCTTAAATTCTTTTTTTTGGTCATCCCTCTAAAATATCGAGTAGAGTAATTGCAACAGGGCTTTTACAGGGAAAGTAAGGGGGGGATTTTACAGGCAAATGGCCCGAAATATAGAGAGATGGATTTTATGTGAAGTGGGCCAACGATGGGTTTTCACTGCTAAACATATTGGGCTGAGAAATCCAGCCGCCCAATAAGAGGCCCATAAAAATCGACGCGTGGGACCCACGAATTTAAAAGGTCCGTTTTATTGTTTGTTTGATCGTGGCCTCGTGAGCGATGCGCGCACTGAACAGAAAAAATAGTCACCACTCAATTCACAAGTAGCCGTTACCGTTACTATTCCTCTCCCCCCCTCCCCTCTCTCTCTACTCAGAGAGTTCTACATTGCATTTCACAGATTCTCCTCTTCCGAAGATTCTGATCTTTTGGCCCCAAAACTACGTCGTTTCGCATCTCCCCTTCGAATCCGTCGGCTTTTCTCCATCTCAGGCCGCCGCCAACCACCGAGACTCCGATCTTCACTTCCAAGTACTTGTATTCTCCTTTCGATCAATTAACTAGTTTTTGGAGAAATGTGCTTGAAATCGAAAAAAGGAAAGATCAAGAAATAAACAAAGATTTAGGAAATAATCTCATCGCGTGAGCAGAGATTTCAAATCGCACTAGTGAAGTAGCGGAGTTGCGTAACTTTAAAAGCTTTAGGTCACGCTGAGTTCTGTCTAGCTTAAATCTGCGTTCGCTCTGTGCATTTTCAGCTTATTTAGAAACGTGATTTTTGTATTATTCAATGAAGCCAGGTTTCCATTTCGGTCAACACTTTCGGCTGTAAAATGCTAAAGTAGAAACTAGCTTTTGTGTTCATGATTCTTCCAAATTTCAGGTTTCGACCGTTTTATTTTTTGAAATCAATTGTTGGAAAATGCTGTTGCTGATTGTGTAATTATCAATCAGCAGAAATTAACAAAGGAGTGCGATGGGGGAGACACCGTTGTCTAAGATACAGAGGAAATCATCGTCGTGTACACCCGGTGGTGCCAGAGTTCGGGAGGAGAAGATTCGGGTGACGGTTCGGATGAGGCCCCTCAACCGGAAAGAACAAGCCATGTACGACCTAGTTGCTTGGGATTGCTTGGACGAGCAAACCATTGTCTTCAAGAATCCCAATCAAGAGAGGCCTGCAGCACCATACACCTTCGGTAATATCTTGCGTCAAAGTCATGGTGCTCTGCACCTTCTTCTTTTATTCTTTCTTCTTTTTTCGTTCAATATTTTGGATTTTTTGTTACTGAACTTTCCATAAATGGAAATTTACTAATTTAAATTTTCATAAATGGAAATCAATGTGAAAATAACTGTTTGACAAACCAGGATTATTAAAATTATTGATTCTTCTTACATTTATTAATTGTGTTCGATGGAGTGGTCTTATGTTTGTTAAGTGTGTACTTCCTGTTATTTCCTTTTATACAATATTTTAATTATTTATTATGTCACAGATAAAGTATTTGCTCCTTCATGCTCAACGCATAGGG
This sequence comes from Nissolia schottii, assembly GCA_003254905.1. Classification (NCBI taxonomy): domain Eukaryota; kingdom Viridiplantae; phylum Streptophyta; class Magnoliopsida; order Fabales; family Fabaceae; genus Nissolia; species Nissolia schottii. The sequence continues at coordinate 1,061,701 of QANU01006985.1, forward strand.
TTTATGAAGAAGGGGTTAAGGACGTGGCTTTATCAGCACTTTCTGGAATCAATGGTAACCTGTTTTGAGCAAAAGTTTATTTCAAGACTTGTTGTTTGGGGGCTCTGTTGATTCCATTCAACAACTTTATTTTTCTTGCAGCAACAATTTTTGCTTATGGGCAGACTAGCAGTGGGAAGACATTCACAATGAGAGGCATCACTGAAAATGCTATCAGGGACATATACGAGTACATCAAGAATGTGAGTTACTTTTGGTGCCAAAATTTATTTCAGTTATCTTTGTGGGATGAGAAGCCACACATAGCTATTCTATACATTGGAAAAATGAAAATAAGAAAATTTGAAAGGCTATTCATGATATGAGTCCTATGTTCCTGTGCACCAAGTCTAATAGATGGTCAATGCTTGCATTTATGAACATTTTGTATTGATTTCAATTAACAGACACCAGAAAGGAATTTTATCTTGAGAATCAGTGCTTTGGAAATCTACAATGAGACTGTCATAGACCTCCTAAATCGTGAATCTGGTCCTCTTCGGCTTTTGGATGATCCTGAGGTATATTTCTCAGATAAAACTTATACGTGAACTAATCAAAGGACTCTACAGATTTCTTTTGATCATGGTTATCAAAATCTTACAATTCACGATTCGAATCTCACGATTCGATTCAATATGGCATGCTAACGATTCGTATCATGCACTGAATCGTAGATGACTTTGAATCTTACGATACATGTACCAATTCAGTGTGATGTGAAACGATTCAATGATTCATTAATTTCTTTTTACATTTTTTCACCCATTCTCGTTGGGAAAATTAAAGAGTTAAATAACCTTAAATTTTTAAATGAAATAAACTAAAGAGGTGTAACCAAATACACCATTTTAAAACTATTTCATTGCTTAATTTTCATTCTTTTAAAATAGAGATTTCATACATTCGCTACCTCACTCAGTTTTAGTTAAACAACTAGCTATTTGACTTTGAAATGTTGATACATATGTATACTATATCTAATTATTGATTATGAATCTTACAATTCACGATCCAGTTTGATTCACAATTTGGAAAATAAGCTTTCCAATTCATGATTCGAATCCCGATTTGATAACCATGCTTTTGATATTATTTTTTCTTCTTTGGATACAGAAAGGGACTATTGTCGAAAAGCTGAATGAAGAAGTAGCTAAAGATGGTCAACATCTGAAGCACTTAATTGGCATCTGTGAAGGTAATTAGTTTGTTTAGTGAGGCATAAAAGGCTTCCATTTATTTTCTCGAGCATCCAGTGTTATATAATGTTGTTTAGATAATATTATTACATTTCGCTATTGCTAATGTTTATGAGAAACAATGTAACTGAGTTGCCAAAAATATAGCATTTAAGTGCACTTCGCTCTCAATACGAAAAACTCTAACTATTTATGTATCTGCAGCACAAAGGCAAGTAGGGGAAACTGCTTTAAATGATAAAAGCTCAAGATCACATCAAATAATCAGACTGGTAAGATCAACTAATGAAATATAAGTTTTCATTTATCATCTTTTCAGAAGATAATGCACGCATATTACAGTGGTTCATTATCTTGATTATTATTTTATTAACCTCCCCATTTCTCTTCTTTAGCTAACTTATGCTGAGGTTAGAGATAAGACTGTTTACTGCTCTGTAATCAGTATTTATTTATTTATTTAAAAATATTTCAGACTGTAGAGAGCAGCCTTCGTGAAAGTTCTGGCCATGTAAAGTCTTACATTGCCAATTTGGTATGTTATATCTGCATATTTTGACCTCAAATTCTTGACAATGAGCTAGTCATGTTGATGAGTTTTCTGTAACTTAACAGAATTTTGTGGATCTTGCTGGAAGTGAACGTATTTCTCAAACAAATACATGTGGAGCAAGATTGAAGGAAGGCAACCACATCAATCGGAGTTTGTTGACACTTGCGACAGTCATTAGGAAGCTAAGGTAAAATGTTTACCGATTTTTCAAAAATATTCAAATTAATGTGGCTGCTGTTTCTTGTACAAAAGAGTCATGATCACAATTAAACTTTTTAGCTGCCATGATTATTAAAAGGTCTTAGTGGTTACCTAACAAAGCTGCAGAGCAATACCTACGATGCTGAAAGCTATTGAATGCCAATGAATATATACTCATAGAACACAATTCAGTTCACTACATATAGTTTTCTGATAGTTTTCATATGAGGAAGTTGGGTAATTCGACCTTAGTTTGATTTAAGTTGGTCAATTTGCAGGAATCTGATTCTGCTTTTGAACTTATTTTGTTTTGCAGTGGTGGAAAACATGGTCACATACCATATAGAGATTCAAAACTGACACGAATATTGCAGTCTTCACTAGGGGGGAATGCTCGAACAGCAATTATATGTACCATAAGTCCATCCTTAAGTCATGTGGAGCAAACCAAAAATACACTAACATTTGCTACTAGTGCCAAGGAAGTCATTAATAATGCCCGAGTGAATATGGTATGATTAGTATGAATATTTTCAATTTTTGTCCTATTCTTTCTTTTTTGAGGGAAGGCATTCTTATACACTACTATTATATACAGCTATCCCTCCTGCAAATTCGTTTTTAAATAGAAGCATACAGAAGTTTGGTCACATTTTAATAAAAAAACATCATTTCTTTCCTTTTCATATAAGAAAATTAAAGGCTGATCGCAAGATTTTCTATGCAACTCCTAGACGGACCTGCTCTCCTCTAGAACCACTTCAGTGAAATTCCTCTTTTATGAAGGCACCTCATTTAATTGCTTTCATATTTTCACCAAAAAGAAAGTTATCTAGAAAAGCTCATGGTGGTTTACCAACAGGTTGTTTCAGATAAGACACTAGTTAGACAGTTGCAAAAGGAAGTTGCCAGGCTTGAAGGGGAGTTACGAAGCCCTGAACTTTCTTCATCTTCATCATGTCTAAGGTCATTGCTAGCTGAAAAGGAGTCAAAAATTCAGCAGGTACAATTTCTGTTTTTGGTCTTAACTTTCATTACGAGTTTACGTAGATAAAAATTACAAGTGACCGTTATTTATCCGTTAGTTATATGTTATAGCGGTATCCTTTGAAGTTCTTGCATTATACTTGCCTCAAGATGTGCTCAATGATTGCATTGATTTCTATGTAGCAATGCATCTTAACATTGAGTAAAGCTTACCCACATCTTGCAATCAATGCATTTTACTTTCACAAGGCATAATGGATCAAATCCTAAGATCCGGCTGCTGTCAAGAAGACGGGTGAAGTGTGAAATACCAACATAAAAAGGCTGACTTTTCTTGGACTCTTTTGGATGAATAGAACTGAGTTCACAAACACAATTTTGCAGATGGAAAGGGATTTAGAAGACCTGAGGCGGCAGAGAGACCTTGCACAAACTCAGCTCGAGCTTGAAAGAAGAGCAAATAAAGTTCAGAAGGTATTTGGAATAATCATATCAATTAATTTAATTAACCCTAATTTAATCTTCTGACTCATTATATAATTGTTGCAGGGATCAAATGAACATGGGCCTTCTAGTCAGGTTGTCAGATGTCTTTCTTTTCCTGAAGAAAATGAATCAGCTATTGGTAAACATACTCCAGAGCAACGAAAGGCAGTAGGCAGGCAGGCAATGCTGAAGAATTTATTGGCTTCCCCTGATCCATCCATACTGGTTGGTGAAATTCGGAAGCTCGAAAATCGGCAGCTGCAGCTTTGTGAGGATGCAAATCGAGCGCTTGAAGTTCTGCACAAGGATTTTTCGACCCACAAATTTGGAAATCAGGAAACTGCAGACACAATGTCAAAAATACTGTCCGAAATAAAGGACTTGGTGGTAGCTAGCTCTACTCCAGAAGAAATTGTGACTGCAGATAAGGCCGACCTGATGGAAAAGATAAGTCAGTTGAAAAATCAAGGAATCACCATTGCATCTTTAGACAAGAAACTGGAGAAGGTTCAAAAATCTATAGACAAACTTGTCTCTGCTTTTAGTACAGAGGAGACACCAGACAGCAAGAGCCAGCAGAGAAGGAAAAAAATTATTCCTTTCACCTTAAGCAACAGCCCCCACATGCAACATATAATACGCGCTCCATGCTCACCTCTCTCCTCTTCTTGTAAAGCAATGGAACATGACATTGAGAACAGGGTACCCGCGAACAATAATATTGCCTCCTCTGGCAGTGATACAGTTGCAAGGTTATATAAGGATACCCCACGAAAGGATGATGAAAGTTGTAATTCTATTCTATCAAGGGAAGGAACCCCAGCTCCACGGCAATCTAAATCAGTGGATGTCAAGAAGATTCAGAAAATGTTCAAGAATGCTGCTGAGGAGAACATTCGGAGCTTCAGGGTGTATGTTACTGAGTTAAAAGAACTAGTGGCAAAACTACATTATCAGAAGCAGCTTCTCGTTTGCCAGGTCATATATCACTGGTTTTCTCTAGTTATTTACTGTGGTGCCATGTTTGTTTTCTTCATCTTAGTAAAGTTATTCTTTGCATTCAGTGTTTCTTGTCCTGCATAATTCGTTGGTTCCTTTCACAGGACGCCACCCTCTAGGGTGTGAGTTATTATTCTCATTATCCTAGTGATGCTTATAACGAGTATGGAATGCTTTCATGGTATTTAGTCGTATTTATGATAATTTATGGTGTCATGGTACACCATCTGAAATCTGAAGTAGGGAGAAATTACTAGTCTTTTAGGTGCTCGGGTAAGTTAATTACTTTTGTGCTCTTCATGGAGGTCTGCTGGTAACAAAGGGCGGATCATTCTTCTAATTTGTCAATTTTCACTCTTTTATTACCACATGTATCTGCTATTAGCTTAGAAAATAAATGGTTAGTTAGTACTTCTTTCTGGGTTAGCCGGTTGCAGACCTTGCTTGTTCATATTGTTTACTGAATACACACACACACGGCTGTTGACATTTTTCTCCTTTGCACGGGCTTTAGGTTTTGGAGCTTGAGGCTAACAAGTCTGCAAATGAAGAAACAGATACAACTGCTGGGTCTCCCTTACCGTGGGACCTGCTATTTGACCAGCAGAGACAGCAAATTATCATGTTATGGCATTTATGCCACATTTCTCTTGTGCACCGGACACAGTTTTATCTTTTGTTAAGGGGAGATCCTTCTGATCAGATATATATGGAAGTGGAGCTTAGAAGATTGACGTGGTTGGAGCAGCACCTGGCAGAACTTGGGAATGCTAGTCCTGCACTTCTAGGTGATGAGCCTGCAGGCTATGTTTCGGCAAGGTATGCGAGTGTCTTTGATATTGTATGTCTTTCATTAGTAAAGGGGCCTTTAGGATAATGAGGTTTGAACAGAGAATGGTATTAACTTTTTTTCTGCTCATTGATTGATTGTCAAATGCAGCATCAAAGCTCTAAAGCAAGAAAGAGAGTACCTAGCTAAGAGGGTGAGCTCTAAACTTACAGCAGAGGAGAGGGAGCTACTTTATGCAAAATGGGAAGTTCCTGCAGTAGGAAAACAAAGGAGGCTGCAACTTGTGAATAAATTGTGGAGCGACCCTTATAACATGCAGCATGTACAAGAAAGCGCTGAGATTGTAGCAAAACTCATTGACTTCTGTGGATCTGAAGAAAATAGCAAGGACATGTTTGAACTAAACTTTGCAAGCCCTTATAATAAGAAAACATGGGCGGGCTGGAACTTCATAACCAATCTCTTAAATTTGTAGTTTTCTCTCTTATATTGGGATTATTTCAAAGTTTGAAATTAAAATTTGGGTCTTTCGCAACTAGTTGCTAAATTGAAATTCCACCAAAGTCAGAATTGTTTCACACCAAAAAGGAAGATGAAAAAGACAAGGTATGAATAAATATTAATCTAGCACAAAACAATTTATGATAATAATATAAATCTATCACAATACTAATCTAGAATTGTATCGCATACAAATTTTGGTTGTTTTGCAACTTGTTTACAATGATATATAATAGTTATTAGCTTGATACCCAAATACTCTGACGTCAAAGAGAAGAATTATCACAATGCTTATATAAACCTTTTTAGGTCAAATTGAAGTCTACCTTTACTAATAAGAGATTTAAAATTTATTATAATATAATAACATGTTTTTTTTAATTGATAATATAATAACAATATTATTTATTTATTTAGTATAAATTATTTTTCACACAAAAAGTTAAAAAAGTAATATGATATAATAACATAAGGGTAATCAAAAGTTTTTGTTTTTATTTATTTTGTTACTTGATAATGGTTTCACAAGTATTAAACACCAACATAACTATACAAATGAAGTTAAAATGTTAAAACATTTTAAAGAAAAAGAGAGAATAAAACATTATATTAGTCACTAAAATTTGTATGATTGATCAAATTTATTCTCATAATTTTAAATCAATCAAATTTGTTTATGTAAAAGAATAATTCTTAATTTTTCTATTGGGTCTTTTTTTTCCTTCAAATTTTCAGTTGAAAAGTGTGTATCTATACTTACTTAATATATAAATATATAAATAAAAAGAGAATATCAAAAGTAATCAACTTTTCTTCTCTTTTATATTTTTTTAAGTCCATTAACATTATTCAAGTTTATTATTTATATATATATATATATTTTATTCACTTCACTCAACTCATTAACCCATTATCATCTTAATGATTATTAACTCACTAACATCTTTTTATTTTATTTATGTATATCATAATTAATTACAATTAATATCTCGTCAAAAAATAATAATAATAATAGTAGTAGTAGTAGTAGTGCATGTGTGTATATATATATTACATTTCTAGCATATGTATTTTATAAAAAAAAATATTTATAGCGTATATTAAAACCTAACGAAAGAGAAAGGCTTTGTGTAACTCGCTCAAAGCCGAAGCCTATCTGTGTTGAGGTTTAGTTAAGTAGGGTTTGTGCATCGCCTGAGAGAGAAAGGTGAAGATGGGCAAAGAGGTAACAAAGCAGCAACAGCAGCAGCAGGTTGCGTACACAGTGGAGCAGCTTGTAGGCCTCAATAGATACAATCCCGATATTCTTCCCGATCTCGAAAACTATGTTAACGAACAGGTTCCTTTCCAATTCGCTTCCCTTTCTCTCTCTCTCTCTCTCTCTCTCTCTCTCTTTTATTCCATTCTCTGAAAGATCGTTGAATTGATGTGTTGAAAATCTTAATTGTGTCTGCGCTGTGGCTTGAAGCAAGCCCTAAAATTACAGGTTTGTGTTTCTGTTTAACCAGGTTTCGTCACAAACATACAGCCTTGACTCAAATCTCTGCCTTCTTCGCCTCTACCAGGTTCATAACCCTCTCTTTTTTTTTTGTTTTATCATTGGTTTTAGGGTTAATGGCTTAATGCTACTCATAAGGTGATTAGTAGGTCACAAGTGATAGTCTGTTGGTTTGTCATTGCAGTTTGAACCGGAGAAAATGAGTTCTCAGATTGTAGCTCGCATTTTGGTTAAGGTTTGGTTAACGTTTTTTTTCTTTGCTGTGTTGCTTCTTGTGAGTAGCGGATGTCATGCTCAAATCTTTATATTTCGATTTATTTTTTTTTTTGTAAACAGTCCCTAATGGCAATGCCAGCTCCAGACTTCAGCCTGTGCCTCTTTCTGATTCCCGAGCGTGTGGTATGTTTCTATTTAATTCTTCCTTCTTTGACATAGTTCTTCTTGCTCTTGTGCACCGATGGCTAGAGATTTGAATAAGTGATAGATTTTTTGAATAAGCAGGACATGATAATCAGATGCAATTAGATGAATTTTACCAAATTAACATGGAATAATTTTTGGGATTCCTGAGTTTCTAGTTTTCATTGGGCCTTGGGAATCTTGTATTTGAGTTTGACTTTGCCCCTCACTGAATTGGTGATGAGTTCAGTTCTGCCTTAATATACTGGCGTTTTGGTTTCTTTTTATCATATTAATGTTTATTTATTGTGATTTTTAGCAAATGGAGGAGCAGTTTAAGACACTGATTGTTCTGTCACACTATTTGGAGGTAATCATCAGCTTAAGTTACTCAATGCTCAAGCATTTGTTTGAAATTGGATATTAATCCACATATCTTCTTCAGACAGGAAGATTTCGGCAGTTCTGGGATGAAGCAGCAAAAAATCGTCATATAGTTGAAGCTGTTCCAGGTAGTTATATAATACTGCACCTGGTCCATTTTAATCGTCACTTTTGCAAGATTGGATTACTTGAACCTTAAATTACATGTCATTACCTAAGAACTATAGAAACAAGGCTCATTGATGAATCTTGTTTTACCAAGATACGTTACTTTCAACCTTGCAAAACGTTTTTCAATTAACCGTTATGGACTAAATTTTTTTCTCCTTAAAGTGATAATTACAGTGGACCAGAGGGAGGATATATTTTAAATTTATATTCACTAAGCTTGTAGTTTGGACACCTTGTTACTGCTTAAATATAATTGTGCTCTATCTGATTAGTCGGGTCAAGTGCCATTTGGAAGCCTCATGTCCTGCTTGTTATGAACCCAAGCATGTATCCTTTGACTGTCGCACATCATGTACTGGATAAATTTTACAGAATACTGTGATATGTTCACCATTTTTGAACTGATGTAATCTTTGTTGTGTGATGTAGCAATATCTTGTGACTGATAATTATTGCTTTTCTTGAAACAATTGTAGATTTGTTCATATCATGATCACACTGTTCTTGTTTAGTGTTGACATTTGACACATGCTAATACACTGGCTTAAATGGAAATCATTTGCAGGATTTGAGCAGGCAATCCAAGGCTATGCCATTCATGTCCTTGCCTTAACTTACCAAAAGGTTCCTAGAACTGTGCTTGCTGAGGTATGCTTGTAGTTAAGTTTGTAGTTTCGTCCATCTGACATGTTGGTTCATTTATTACTGGAACATTGTTTTGTTGCTAGCTAGTAGTTGTCAGTGCATACTCCAATAAATATATTCTCTAGTGCTAGTCGAACTCATGTTTGATGTGACACATACTTTAACAATACAACATTTCTAGATTCAAAAGTATAATCCTTTGTTTATTCTTTAGGCATAAAATGGTTCTTGAAAAATGTGGCAGCTTGTTAGTTAAAATTTTCTCATTGTTTGGTGAAAAGCAAGTTAAACCATTGACTTGTGTTCTGGAGTTTGTTGGGGAGGGTGGGTTCTGTTTAAGTTGTTTCTTTATTTGGATAAATGGATGAACAGTACAACGTGTTGTAAGGAAGAGCTTTCATACCAAACATTTTAGTATTTTCTTTCACTTCCAAACTATATTTCAGTCAGACCCCACCCATGTTTTCCGCAAAGCTCCCTCTTTACACCAGTTGCATTTATTTGTTATGGATTTGTATGATGAGCCTTCGGATTATATAGCAAAACTTTGTTTTCATGACTATCATATATTTGTATGATGTTAAATTGGTTTCTGATATTACTTCGAAGAAAAAGATCATTTCTTCTATGTGAAACTCACAGGCAATCAACATAGAAGGCTTATCCCTGGACAAATTTCTGGAACACCAAGTAGCCAACAGTGGTTGGGCTATTGAGAAGAGCCAAGGCAAGGGCCAACTAATTGTCCTTCCCAAAAATGAATTTAATGACCCGGCTTTGAAGAAAAACTCTGCAGATAGTGTGCCGTTGGAGCACATTACTCGCATCTTCCCTATTCTTAGCTGACTATTCTGTTGGAGGACTCTGTTTTTGTTTCAGAGGACATATGCAAATCTGAGTGTATTTGCAACAAAATCTTGCAGTGCCCCCCCCTAGGATGCATCAATTTGAGAACTAGTGGATGGCTATTGTAGTTTACTCATGTTTTTCATACATGTCTGAAAATTTTCCTTATGTTATTTATTGGGGACTAATTCGATGGATATATGCTCTTTTTGGTGCGATTGCCCAATAGTTGTCAAGGAAAATAATACGTATCCAGGAATAAGCGCTGATTAAAAATGGAAGGAGTTTCGTGGCAAAAGATGTCTTAAAGGACACTATTGCTGAGTACTTTTTGCATGTTTTTTCGTATTAATTTTATAGAAATATTTGTTTCGGAAAGTTATATCTTAAAGCTTTTGGTGACGAATTGTTACTATGAAAATAGAGGCAACCTAGAGGGATTTCGCTTCTCCAATGCCTAACACCTATTTTCTCAGTTTCTTCTGGTCAAAATAAACCTTTGAACACATGGCCTTAGTTTCTTGAGTTACAATATAATTGACATTAGTTCACTTGTTTCTAGATCCATCATCCTTAAGTGTTTCTAACTATGAAGTATTAGAAATTTATACAGGAATCTTTCTAGTTTTCCTTGCTTTGTAACACTCAATAAACTATACTGGCGTCACGTATTTGAAGCCTAATTTCTAAATCCTTATTTAAGCTGATCAGTAAGTAATTGGTACCAGCTCACAGTTTTTGTTGATTGTTGGATTAAATTTAGTAAACTGCATACTTCAATGGGTAACAAAATCAGTGGCAATCTAGCATCAACATACTTCAATTGCTAACAATATTATCAGCATCATAACGTAGAGAAGCTTTAAGTAAATTGGAGTTTAAAGGTAATTTATTTCTTAAAAACCACCGCTTTAGCCATTAGGTAAACCCAGATAGCAAGCAAGCAGTGTTGGTTTTGATGGTGGCCATGAGTTATACATCACAATAAGCAAAAGTTACTTAAAGAAAGAATCAATTAACTGCAATTCTAAAAGTGGAGCTACCACAAGGAAGGGTAAAAATATTTACAAGTGCATCATCTACTATGGTCTTTTAACATAAGATGAATAAAAACAGCGAGCTCCAGAGAAACAACAACAAAGATAGAGAGAAAAGAAAAGACAGAAGAATTTTACAACCGTTTCCTATGTACTATTTATACTATTGATTTTATCAGGATTTGATGGAGATTTTCACACAGAACTAATGCTGCATGTCAAATGCTTGTTCCCTTTCCTTCACCTGCTGCTCTTTCATATCATGTGCTCTTCTCTTTAGTCTATTTCAGTCGGCAGACCAAGCCAAGTGAATTGAAAAATGTTTGGAGGATTATATATCGGTGCATTCTGCAAATGTTCAATGGCAAAGTGTCTGTCCATTAATCACCCAGTGCACAAAAGTATCCGGGAATTCCTCTGAAACGTTGGACTGCGTGTTACTGTAGGGTATCTCTGATTCGGTTTGTTCCCTTCCCTGAGAAATATTACAAAGAATTAGTATGTGTCTGACATTGCATTTGGTTAAGTATTCAATCTATTACACAATAATAGATCAGAAAGGGTGTGGTGATGGTACCTTGTGGCTGGAGCCGCCCAAATCACTAGTGGAGGGAGTTGATTCTACTGCCATCACTCCATTGGTAATATTTTCTGAAGAAAGCCCAGCAACTGGAGAGTTGGTAATTGATGACCTGCATTCAGTAGAAATAGGCCTCTCAAATAAACTCGATCGTTTTCAGATGAAACAAGACTAAATCACTAGAAAGAAGATAAGAAATTCATAATTCTTAATTGTATTCCTCAACTGCCAATCACCCTATCATGTTGCATATGATTCTCTCCTGATAAAATATTCCCACATAACATTCTTGACTGGAATCATACAATTGCTTCATTAGAAAGCATTACCTCTCGTATGGCTCTTCTTCACACGAATTTCCAGAAGAAGATAGCCAATCCAGGTCAACAAAGTTGGAGCAGCTGAAGGAATCCCCATGATCAGAATAGTAAATATGATCGCCTTCAAAGCGCTCTCTTTGCATGTCTCCAAAAAGCTGTCTCCGAGGCATTGAGGGAGTATACCTACAAAAACAAAAAGAATTATTGCATACCATTCGCATGAGAAACTAAATGGACAAAATTACGCAGCAAATGGTAAAACATGCCACCATACAAGCAGGTAATGTAAGTTTCCAACTTATCGACACAATTTAGATTACAAATTAGAAATTGCACTCTGTAATATTGGCATTCCACCATTCAAACGCAGCGGAGGATAAAGAATTGAGAAGAGTGTCTAAGATTTTCCCATCCTCCGGAAAATGAGTTAAGGATATTTATCATAATAGTTGTTATACAGAAGTTCTTGAACAGGAAGATCAGCTATGACATGGCATGGACTTTTCTATGAACTGTTAAAATGGGATGTTAACAATCTATCTCATCCTGTATACTTTGAAACAGATTGAAAATTAAGTTCACATTAATAGAAATAAAGGGTACACACCTTGAAAATGACATGTCACTCTCAGCAGTAGATATTTCAGGAGATGACTCACAAAAAGCCTTGCTTCCTTCTTCAGATTGGTCTGGCAAGCTTGAGTTTAAGAATTTTTCATGCCTGGCATTTGGGGCAGACATTGGTGTAGGTGTAGAACTTTCTTGAAGAATGTTTCCATCTGAAAAGGATCTCCTGAAAATTGACCTAACAAACCAAATTTAAGTGTTACCACAAACGGTGAATTATAGGCATTTTCAATATACATGCTTCAAGTTATCAGGACATTTGCAAGTCCAGAATTTAATGACTGCGTAGTATCATCAAATTCGTCACTAAGACAGACTCAAAATTACATTGCATATCAGTTGAGGGAACCATAAGCACAACATGATTTCATTACACACATTATGGCTTTGATTGGGATCAGCCTCCTCATTCTCTCTTTGGTTGACAATTGCAAAGCACTTTCCAAAGTGTCCACGCATACTAGCTATATCCAACCTCATATTATTGATGTTTTCACACCAGTATGTATTAATACAAGGGATTTTTTATTACTTTTTTCTTTTTGTTTCTTGTTATTCAATTTACTTTTGATGTCTAGGACTAGATCTATTATGTCTTCTATTTTTTCCCTGGCTGTCATAAAAAAAGACCACAACTCTATTGGCTGTGTGTCAGATCTCTTCATTCCTAATATCTCTTAAATGCAACAATTTAACCCTATGCCTTCCCAAACTAAAATTTTGTTTTTAGGTTGTCACATTGAGGGGATGGTGGACAGCCCAAGTTCTAGGCAGAGAAACAATAAAACAAACCCTAAGACAACCTTCAATCAATGACCATTTCATAGAAGGTTATAAAACAGAAGGCATTTTGTTCCTCATGATTACATTCAAATACCTTGCATCATCATCATCTCCATATCTCCCTGCGTCGTAGTGCTGATCTGAACCCAACTCCCATAGAGCAGGCTTACCCTGTTGTGGCTGAAAATGCCCCAGAAATCTGCCCCAATAAAATAGAAAAAGATTATCTCATGACTAGTAGAAAAGAAGAATCAGTCAAGAACACAGATCTTTACAAACAAAGTTCGAGTTGCAAACAAAACTGCTACAATTCTAGAGAACAGCAAGACAGGCAAAAGGTTGGAGAGCTCGGTTGCATTGACACTGCTGTTTTTGTTTTGCAGCATATGAAGAGGATTCCTAGTCCTAATGTATAACCCCTCTTTCTGCCTAAAGATTTTACTTTTAGCCAAGACGAAACTTCAGTATAAGAGAGATAGAAACAGAAGACAGAAACAACCAAAAAAAAAAAAAGATGCAGAATGCTATATATAATATATCCAAACACAAAAAATATAACTTGGAAGGCACATAGAAAAATAAGAAAATGCATGGCTGCAGTACATACACATTAATTGCATCTTGTTTCTCGGCATCCATGTAAGCATTGCTATAATAGCGCTGAAGAGTCCTAAAAAACTCCTGTGACTGTATTGCAGCTCTCCACTGGCCCCTCCTCACAGAAAATATCTGCATAGAAACAGTATTTAAAGGAAAAAAAAACATCAGGCAGGGCTAAAACAAGTAAAGAACAGTTATCTTATACCAAGAAAATCATCAATTGCATAAGAAAGAAAATGATGTAGCAAGAATATCAACGCACAAGATAAATTGAAATCTGCAAACTGAAGCAATTGAGACAAGCCTCACAACTACAAATCACCTTGTTGTGTGCAGCAGAACCGCCATACTGATGTGCAAGTGTATCACCCATCCGCTCATAAAACCCCATCAGATTATCAGCTACAGGATCATCAATGTCAATTCTTGGGTGATCAATAACTCCCAGGGCATGAAGCTGGTGGCCAAGAGCAGCCAACCCATACGCAAATTGTGCAACATTTGTGCGGTCTAGGCAGTCTATGCAATTGGTCCTCAGCACACCCTTCTGCAACATTGGTGGTTTGACAGAATGATTTTCATCGGCAACAGTGTTTATTTCACTACTAGGTTTCCCCTCTAAATTATTGGCATCCTCGTTGTCATCACCAACATGTCCAGTAGGTGAAAAGCTTTCCTCATCAACATTGCTGATGCAAAACTAAACATCAGTACACAAGAAATGCCAGTGAAAGAACTTTAGGTATTCCAACTCTCCGTGAAGCATTAATTGCTTTATTGTTGAAACTGTTCTCTTTATTCTATGGCAAAGTATATATAATTGTTCTTACCTTTTTTATCAAGTCACTATACAGGTTTAAGTACACAGAATGAATCTAAAAAATGTTGAAAAGAGGCAATTGAGAATTTGTAACAAAATGCAAAACTTACTCTGTAGATGGCCATTTCAGACACTCTTCTGGCCTCAAAGTTGATCCCACTTGGCAATAGAAAAAACCTGTTAATGCCAAGGCATATGCAGCCACTTTGCCCAAAAGCAGCAACACATTTGTAGCTTTACTGGATTTATGAAAGAAAAAAAAAAAGAAAGAAAAAGACCCTTTTGAATCAGCTTATTCAGAAAATAAATTGTAATTTCCAATGAAGGAAAAATTATATAGTGCAAGACATCAACCTCTGAAAATGCTTGTGAAGATCCCAGTGAAGGAACCTGAGCCTGTTCTCCTCTGGTAAATCTTTATTAATCAAATCTATGGCGTTGGCAAACTCTGAACGAAGTATCGACTCACGAGGCTTCTTCTCATGGGTCTGTTAGTTAGAAACACTATCAATAACCACAAGAATCTTATAAAATTTAAACAAATCAACAAAAGACAGTGCAGTCCATTAGCAGAATTTCCACTTTGTTTTAAGAAAATATTATAACATAAAACTAGCTAAGACATTACGGATGTACCATCAACCAACACAAGCAAAATGCAAAAAACTCTAATATTGTGGAAAGTAGATGATGACCCATGACAAATGGGGGGGGGTCCATAACCTTCTACAAGGAAAAGGAACATACCTTTATTAAATTCAAAATTATTATGGGATTTCCATATCTTTTCACAAGATTTTCAAAATGAAGTCTGGTGGCTTGATAATTCTGATCCTTCCTTGACACTACGAGGAACAAGTGATTATATTAGCAAGCATATGGAATGGAACGCATGAAAGTAAAGTAAATAAGAAAAAATATCTCTGCAAGTGTAACAATATTGGTGAAATGGTAAAACATACATATAATATCTGGTTTAATATTTAGACGTGAAGTTTCTTGTGACCAGAAAAGAGGGATTGAACCACGGTTCTGGACGACGGAGCTTATTTGGATGGGTAGACCTTCTGGAACATCCTCAAACACAATTTGTTCTGTCTCAACATCATTAGCTACTCTGCCCTTCTCATTAACTCCTCGCCTCAAATACCTGTGCATAACAACAAAATAAATGAAGCCATAAATTGCATACATCATCTAACTTTGAACTTTTTTTTCCATAACTATCCTTCAAGTTTTCAAGATTGTATTGCAAGCATTTTTTTTTTGGGAGCAATTCCTAAATGCCACAGAAAATGTAGGATAATGATTGCTTTCAAGTTTTTTTTACTCATGGTCATCATTGTGAAGATAATAATCATTATATATGCTGAAAAAAGTAGGTTTAGTTTATATCTTCCCTTTCTATGAACACCAAAATGGAAAAACAGAGATGCATCTAACCATCAGAACATGAAAAATAGATTATTCCATTGTCATTTCAGATCATATACCCATTTTTCCTTCCAACTGCAAAGACATAGTGACAATTAAAAAAAAAACTAGAAGATACGATTGACACAGAATTAGTTAAGGACCACATATTCAGCACAAAAAGGACGTAATCATAAGCTGACACTTGATAGATCAGCAAAGTTGCATTTAACATAATCTGTAGAATCAGATGTATAATCAACTGAAGTATATACAGCACATAATCACATTGGAAAATAGATCAATGCTCTTGATGTGTTTAGAAAGAAAAAGTGACTAAATTTACATACCTAGTTCCAGCATAATGACGTGATCGCCTCGCAATGAGTGTAAGTATGAACTCCCGCCCAGATATCGCAAGTGTTCCCTAGTGAAGCCACCAGATAGACATCAAATATTAGCTCCGGATGATGAAGATATTCCAAATAAGCAGGAAATACTAGTAAATGTAAATCATAAACTAGCCACATATTTAACAAGATTACTGGACCAATGACAAAAGTATACAATTGGATTTTTAACTGTCATTTATCTTCACCTGTTTAAAAAAGCCGTACACAAGTGCAACTGTCCAAATAGTATTCTGGAGGTGATTCCTAATTCCTCGAGTTAAGAACTCATTCCAGACAAACATGGTCTCATAAAGGACATGGCCTGTCTCACTATCACACATGTTCCTTTGAAGGCTGCGCATAATGTCATATGAGTAGCTAAAAAAGAAGTCCTTCGTCAAGTCGACCGTGCACAAGAGCTTCTTGTATCTAAAAAATCAATGGGAAAAAAATATATAATTAATACAGAACCTGATAATGTTTAGAACAATAAAATTTGACAGAAGGCCAAAACATTGTGTTTAAATTCAAAGATGGTACAAAAGAATAAGTTGCAAAGGCCAAAACCACCTAGCACCACTAAATTATACCACATTTCATCATAGAAAAACTCCAACCAAAACTAAGCTCTCTACAGCAAATCTGTGTACTTTTTTAACATGAAATTTTATATATTTGAGTCAAATGGAAGGGATGTAATCAAGTAATTTTAACATGAGATTTCCATTTTTTATATTTAGAATTGTGAACAAAGGAGAATGGAAATAATTTAAACATTGGATAGAGCAATAAACCGAAAGATATCTAGAAATGCATGTAAATAAGAATAAAACTGAAATGATTTTTTGTTTAAAAAATTGATATAACATGTGAGATTGTAAAGACCTGTTTTCATTTTTAGAATTGATGATGTTAGACCGAACTGAAGAATTCGGCAATGGAATCATCTCACTCTTTGAGACAGCATATACTGTGTGACCACCAATTGCACCAATTTGCCTTCTTTTTGTGATAAGTAGCATGTAGTACGGCCCCAAAAACTTGATGAACCCTATAAGCAGAAAAGCATATCAAGATAAGGATTGATAATTTGCCAACAGGTAACTGGACTAGACATTACAGATCTACGTACCAACAATTCCATAACAAGTTGTAACAAATTTCAATCCCCCCGTGGCTTTGTTCCCCTCATGTATCCGCCTCAACAGATCAGAACATTCACTTTCCGTATATGTAGTGGAATCTTCACGCAAGTTTAGCTCAGACGGATCTAGACGGTCAATCTTTAGCACTCTCCAGTATGTCCTGCTCTTGTCCCTTCCTATCATGTAAAAGTTCTGTGGCATAGAACATAAAACAAATGCAAAAGGTAAAAAATATTTTAAAGAAAATACAGGGACAATAAATACTGCAACTTCAACAAAGTGTCCAATCTTATGACTCAGTATTTTCTGCAATGAGATATCCCATGTTAAATATACACATTAGATTCTCACATGAAATAACAAAATATCACATTCAGATGCATTTCAGAAAGGCTGAAGCCATACATAATCAGAACATGGAATGAAGTTAATAAGTCTAGCAGTACTTATCTACTTTGCCAAACTGATTCTTATATCGTAAAAACAACGAATGTAGGTAAGTTCAAAATACATACTGCAGTCTACCACACAAGAAATCTGATGCATTGAATGACTAGATGGTTTCATGCTTCACCTAAAACACTCAACATAGCAATCTCAAAAATAATAACCACTTGTAAGATGATGAGTGGTGTGCATAACTAGGAAAATAAATGCACTGAAACGTTAAGATCCCCAATTATCCATATCATCATGAACATGTGAACAAGAAACAAATGCATTGATGATACTTTTGACCTGCAGTGAAGATAAAAAACCATTGAGATATAATCATTCCACAAAACATAACGAGCGAATCACACGACAAAATCAAATAGATCTCACCACAACAACGGAAGAGAGCAAACTACAAATAAGTTAGAAAACATAAGGAAAAGAGCATTACCGATCGAGTTTCATAGAGCCTGAATTTCTGCATACAAACGTGTGAAGGAGGAAAAACTTTGTCAGAGGCAGAAGGAGTGTAAAAAGTCTCATTCTCTAACGATGCCATGACTCTTTCTATGTCAATATTCAGATCCCCCGAGCCTCTGGCTCAGGGAAACTACCAAAACGGCATGCAGAACAGTGCCCCCCAAAAAAAATTACCAAAGTTCAGAAACACCACATTGCAAAGCACTCACAACCCAAAAACACAAACCCATATTCTGAACTCTAGGCTGCTTCAGATATAGCATTATCTCCCAAAACTGCCTTGAAATTATTGATCTTTCTTCATCGTTTCAGCTCCACCACCTTCCCCAACCAGAACCACCACCAACCATCACTGTCACCGCCTCTGCTCCAGCTACACCACCCCCTATCTTCTATAACCCACTATTCCCAATTCAATCTTAGAAACACCCAGATCGAAAAAACTGCTACCCAGAACGAAAAAAAAAATTGAATTTTGTTGTTTTTGTGTGCGGTAATAATAACAGGGATATGGATTGAGACGCTAGGTTATAGGGAAAATCGGTTTTAAAGCTGGAATCTTTTTGTTAAAGGGGTGCAAGATATGAGGAGAAGATCAAGCACAGAAAAACTGGATGAGAAAGGAGGAAGATTTGGGAGGTTCGAGAACAAAAAGGGTTGAAACCACGGGTGCAGAAACAAGAGCTTCTAATTATTGATTCAATAATTTTTTGTTGTTTGATTTTTTTTATAATTTTAATTTGATTTTTTTAAATAAAATCTAATTTCTCAGACAGGGAGAGAGGGGGAGAAGGAAAGCTTTCAGATCCGAAGAACAAATCAAAACCACATCAATTTCAGAAGTTTAGAAGGAAAAAATTTTGAAAAAAATAATTCCCAATCTGAATGCGTGTATGCTGCGTCCACATAATTAAGAATTAAAAAAAAAAAAAAAGCAAATATGTGTATGTGAAATTGTTATTTTTTTATGAGGCATGTGTATTGCAAAGGTATTTGTTTATATATTTGAATTTTTCTTTCTAAAAAAATATAAATTTATTTATATTCAACAACCGACGTTAATGTGAACTTTACGTGTCCTCTAAATTTCTCGGCGATGACAACTCAAAAAATTAAATTTACTTGTCAAAAAGTTTACTTATCTTAGGACGGCAATATTATAATTGTATTGTTATCAAATTACCGTTACCATGTGCTGTGTAAAATTTAGATACTACGAGAAGTATACAATGATTTAAAATATAATAGTTCTTGATATTTGATTTCATGGTAGACAATTGTGTGATTTCAAACATAATAGTTATCTACGTTATAAGAATATTTATCAGTCACATTATCTTAATAGAAATGACTTTTTCTTTGGCAATGTAAATTAGTCAAACAATCCGAGAGTTTAATTAAAGATCACCCTATTAAAAACTAATTTAATGTACTATTAGTGTAAATTTTATTTATTCACTCATTCATTAGTATATTATTACGGCATTAGAAGTAATTTATTCTTATGTTAATTGTCTTTAAATTTATATATAAGTATAAAATACACTTTCATTATTATAAATTTGTCGCTTAAAATAGTTTTACATTGTTATTCTAGATATAAGTTAGGAGTAGAAACAAATACGCTTTCATTATTATAAATTTGTCGCTTAAATAGTTTTACATTGTTATTATAGATTAAAGTTATTAGTAGAAATAAGTTAAGTCAAACTTGTGTTATAAATTTTTTATGTGAGTCAGACTCATTATTTGTCAAAGACATTTTTTTAGTATGGTTTGACATGTGTTAGAAGCATGGCTTGGCTTAAAACTGGGCGGGTCAACTTTTTTTTTCTTTATTCATATATTATTATAAATAAATTTATATTTAAAAAAATAAATATACACAACAAAAATAAATATATTACATTTGCATAAATTAGCATACCAAATCTAGTTTGGTGGTAGATTGACAATGAGTGACATGACTTATGCTCTAGTCTCACTTCATTATTTTTTTAATAATAATTATATATGAGTTTAAACATGTCGATTTATCAGATCAAATAGGCTTTGCAACTAGCTTAGGTCTGACTCATTTAACTAAATAGGTTTTACAATTGACCTAAAATGGGTTAATTTTTAAACGATTCAAGCCATTGTAGGTCAGGCCACAAACTTTCTGTCAAGGACTTAATCTACTTTGACCCTTAGTTAGAGTAATTTGTACCTTAATCAAGATTGAATTATGTATGAATAGAACCACTAGGTTGACCTAATTGCGACCAAATCCAAAAACCTAAATCAGGCCTACCTAGATTCACAACTCACCTAAAGCCACGATAATTATGCAAGATTGCTTTTGGATTTCACTGCTCTTCCATTTTTTTCCTTTTAAAATTCTCTCTTCTCCTTTTTTTTCTTGTGAAATATTGAATCATTGACCTTTTGATCATAGTAACTTTGATAAAGAACTATCCCTCAAAAAATAGCTTAAGCTAATAAAATAAAATAATTCTAATAGTTTTATATTTTCTCTTTTTACAATGTTTGTGGAGCATAGTATCTTGTACAATTCATATGGTGCAAACTTTATTTTTTTTATACATTTAACTGTGCATAAAAATCAAACCCATAACAAAATAAAAAAATATAGGACTGGTTATAATATATATATATATATATATATATATATATATAAATAAAGGATAATTGATACGGATTAAATGTGAGTCCAAATATGAGTTATTGACCCATCACATTCCGACCAAATTTAGGGATATGATACCATGGATCTCAACCCAATAATAAGACGTGTTATGTAGTCCACATGTGACGTCATATATAGTTGATGATTGTCATATTACCATGTAATAAAAGTCCACCATGATGATAGGTGGTGTAATCATCCCAACATAACACATGAAGACGCAAAACGTTACAACAACGATCAAACAATTACATCGTTGGGAAGTACATAAGAATCACACATCTAAAGATAAGGTAGATTATAATCATTAATCACTTATTTTATATATATATATATGTATATATATATATATATATATATTAACTTGAGTGTTAGAGTCGTATTGCAAGTACTGCCCTTAGACTTATTGCGTTACAATTCAAGGTTTACTAGGAGGATAACAAATTATTTATGTGATCTTAGAGATGTTTGGAATAACGTAACGAGGTTCTGCACAGCAATCTTGTATTAAAATTTACCTCTTAGAAAATAAAAATCAAAGTTTCTTATTACCAAACAATAAAAAATCAATTTACTGGTTTAGGACGTGTTTTATGCCTAATACACGTGGAAATTAATCTTATATATTACGCATCTTGGATCGATATGTATTTACACGAAGTCTTGCATCGATATATAGTATTAAGTCTAATATGATTGTTGCAAAAATGCATGTTGCGTGGTCCTCGTCTATTCCGTATAGCCTTGTCAACTTGTTCATGGACTCATTTCTAAGCATGTTTTTTCGCGTTTGCTAAAATTTTATTTTCCAAACTTTTTTTTTTCTATCATAATTTCAAAGTTTCAAACAGAAATATTATAAAATATAAAATACACACAATACAAACTTTGTTTGATACAAAGAATAATAATAATCCAATAATACGTACGTAGATACAAGTTATGTACATTAGTTGTACTTTGATTGTATCGTTTAGTTATTCAGCAATGAAAACATGGCCTACATGGCCCTACTTCCACAGCAAGCACATTAATTTCATCCTCAACTTCTTCCCAACCAAAAACATTGATTGGTTCCTTGCCTTGTGATTGATATATACTGTCACCATAGGAAATTAAAAGAATTTTTTGTATGGTAGCGTGATGTTACTTGTATTATTAATTGTATTGTATATATAAAATAATGTTTTTGTTTGTGATCAATAATACACATCTAACATGATGTTTTTACTATCAGTTTAAAAGTTCTCAGAAATTAACCGTTCACATTGCATGCATCATCAAACTTGAAGGCTGGAGGCAAAGGCTTAAGGATGATAACAATGGTTAAATTTGTCCTTAAACTATAAAAAAATCAAATTTATCTCTGATACGGTCAAAAGTAGATTAAATTAGTTATTTGACATTGGTTAAGTTATTCTATGTTAAGAACTAATTTGATTGACTTTTGACAATTTTAAAAAACAAATTTAATATTATTTATAATTTGAGAACGAGCTTGATTGTAACTATTAACCTTGTGGATGAACGTGAAAGTTTGAGGGAAATTTTAGTTTGAACAAGGAATGTTTGAATTGAACCCTTGACTTTGAGGCTTGTGAAAACAGTTCTTCGAGCAGAAGCTAATTTGAGGTACTCACCTTTATGGCTTATATATAGAGAGCTTAAATTCACAATCACGAAAACTAGTTAGGTTAGATTTGTTTCACTTTGAGCTGAATCTGTCTCTGAGTTAATTTTGCAGCTAACTTGGCCATTTTTGATTGCATACACTTTTATTACCCATATAATCCCAGGTGCATGTGGTATAAATGAACTAATTAAACCGCTTATGAGTTGAGTTTTAAATCCTTTTGCTCTCACCTACCAAAAAATAATAATTAAAAATCCTTTTGCTCCCTTTTATTCCAATTTTTATGATCATTTTGGATTTGGATGATTTAAGCTGAGCTTCCTTGTAAGAGGAGAAAGTGAGAATTAAAAATATACACAATAATCACGAGTTTTATCATAGTTGATTATTAAATTAAGTTTCTTAACATTTAGTCAAAGATTCAATCCTTGATAGTGGCGTGTACAAGGAGTTTTGTAGTCACATATAACCACTTTGATGCATAGATATTCCTAGAGAGAACAAAAATTATGTACACATTAAGTTTGAAAATATTACTTTAAATATAAAAATGACTTATGATATACAAATAATTTCAAATTTATTTATTTATGGACTATTTTAAAATTGTAATGAGTTAATTTAAACATACCCGCAGTTATTATATAATTAATTTAAATCTCATTTAATTTTGTATTTATTTATATTTAAGTGAATAATGTATTTTTTTTTAAAACTATTTAGAGTGGGTAACTGTACTTTACCTAAAAAGAAAAGAGTGGGTAATTGTCGCGCGCTACGCTATCTTAGGGGAAAGGACATTTCCGTAATTTGAATTTGCTCCCAAATCTCAATCCTCTTTGGTTCAACTTCAACCCCTTCCCTGCTTCGCTCGCTCGCTCTCTCTCTCTCTCACTCTCTCTCTCTCTGTGCGTAGCGCAAAACCCTAACCACAAAGTTACGTCGATTTCGAAATTCCAGCTTTGATTTCAACGTAGAAGGACGCCTCAACAACGCTTCAGCAATGACTGCGCCGAAGAGAAATTACAAAGAGAAACCCATTCGTCGCAAGTAAGTTCTATCCAATTTACGTTTATCTTAAATCTAAGCTCTTCTTGCACCGTAGTTAACATTTTCTTCCAATGGGAAGTTTTATTCCATAAATCGGTTGATATTTAGGTCTTAGAATTTAAGCTACGACGAGGGAACTTAGCTATGCCTATGTGCACCTTTCTGGATTCAGAAATTGGTTTTACAATTGTGTATTCCAATGGCTGCGAAAAAAGAGGTGAAAAAAAATGCTGATATAGATACCTTACAATTGAATTTTCGGTTTATATTTATTTGGGAAAGAAGAAGTTGATGGAGGAGTGCTTAAATTTTGCATTCTATGTGTGATGATGAGTACGTGCATAGTTTTCTAATGCTAGAAATTGCACAGGGAAGAGAAACCGGAAGAACCAGAATTACCAAAATATAGAGATCGTGCTAAAGAGCGTAGAGAAGATCAGAATCCTGATTATGAACCGACGGAACTGGCATTTCATGCTGTTGCTCCTCCTGGCAATGTAGATCTACGGTGAGTTTCTTTCACTTTCTATTGTATTTGTGTCAGATATCATTGTTAAGATATAAATCCATTAACGTGCCTCTTACCGAACAGTTCAAAACTTTAAACTTTTGAGACATGTTATTGGAGCATCTATAACAAAGTAGTCCAGAGATTGAACCTTGTTGCCTTCATTCTTATGAATAAAAGTCAAAATTTCAGAACATGTTAAGATAGGTTTGTGCATTATGCATGCTTCAAGCCCAATCAACTCGTGTGAGGGGCGTGTTTAGATTTAAAATCATTCGTGTGTCTCTACCCAACAACTTAAGCTTTGGGAGAGATGGTTCATGTCTTCATGAGAAACACATTATTCATCTTTTGGTTTGGCTCAATTTGCATTTAATCACACTTAAAAAAATGAAAGAAATTTTTTTTGCACGTCTTCTAACAATCTGATAATGTTTTGTAGGTCAGCTGATGCACACAAATTATCCATTGAGAAGAGCAAGTACCTAGGAGGTTTGTACTTGTACTGTTATTTTGTTTAGTTTTAGCTATCTTGTTTTGTAAGAAACAAGTATTTTGATGTTTGTTTTCCTCAGGTATCTGTATTAATACATTTGTATAATCAATGCCAATTATTACGTTATATTTACTTCTTTTTTTTGGGGGGGGGGGTGTTTGGTAATCATATATCAAGTAGTGTATAAGATATATTGAAATTCTAGATTACCCATGTTTCACTTGTCATCCCTAGACTGGGTGATCTTCAACTTCCTTATGTTTTAAACTGTAACATCTCGTAGGTAAGGGTTACTAGATACTTGGAATTTAGGAGTGCAAGTGCCAAATGCCTCCATAACCTTTCTTTTTCTGTTACATGTTATTTTTTTTTTTCTGATTATATGACTCATAATAGTCCTTGCCTCTATTATTGCGAGCATGACTGTTGTTGGTGCAGCTTGAAATTAAGTGTTCATTGAATTTCTTATGCTAATAATGGAACGTGCTGGCTTTATTAATTTTGGCAGGTGATGTGGAGCACACACATTTGGTCAAAGGTTTGGATTATGCGTTGCTGAACAAAGTAAGAAGTGAGATTGACAAGAAGCCAGATGCTGATGATGTTGCTGATGGGAAGCCTAGGTATCTTTAAGTCAGAATTGTCAGTGATGGTGGTCATGTTGTTATACATATATTAATTAAAGCATTGTATGAATTCTTTAATTTTATTCTTTATGAATTTAAGTTTTAATAACTGCTTGTGATTTGACAGAGCATCTAAGGAAGACCAACCAGTCTCAATTCGCACAGCAACTGCAAAGGTTTCTTTGAAGATTTCTATACAATATGAACTTGAGCATATTTTTGCAGTTTAAGTGTTAAATTGAAGCTCCCAATTGAATTGTTGTAGCTAACTGGTATCAATACCTTTCAATTTTTTTCCCTCTTTTTTTTCCAGTCAGTTTATCAGTGGATAGTGAAGCCCCATACCATCATTAAGACAAATGAAATGTTCCTCCCTGGTCGAATGACATTTATTTATAACATGGTGAGATTTTCCGTATCCTTGTCATGGTTTTCGTGTTTATGAGTTTCATGAGCGTATCTCATTTTCAATTATCCTTCTTAGTTTTGAAAATTGATTTTGGGGTATTACTTGCTCATACTATTATATAAGTGGTGTGGCCATTAGTGTCCATGTGTGTTTGCACATTCCAACAAATGAGCGTATTGGCATTATACGGATTCCATCCTCTTGGTCCTTGCTTACCTTCTACCGAAGAGGTTATTGTTGCATGTTAGAAGTCAGTACATCGTGTTGCCTTTGTTGACTAGTGTGAGCATCTTAGCTAATTTTGTCTCTCTTGGCCTTTTTAACTTTCTGATGGTGTCTATGCTTTATTAGTACTGTAGGTTGTCTAAAGTAAAATCATCGTCATGAGAATTAGTTATGGAATGTTTTGGACCTTTAGCTAGTATTACATGTTGCATCCTGCTTCGTTTCAATATTTTGGATATGCATATAGTATGTGAGGCTTGATAATACTTGAAACTAATGAAGGGAAAGGAGAGTTGATCAGTTCACCAGAAGAACTGATATGCTGAGATAGGGTAGCTATGTTGGGAAGTTCAGGTTTAGACCTCACATATATGGACTGGTTGATCTAAATTTTTTTTATAAGCTTATTTATTATTATCTAGAAGACTTTCTGACTGATTCCATTTTTGATACATTAGGAGAGTGGATATTTTCATGACATTCCGACGACCTTGCACCGCAGTAAGGCTGATTGTCCAGTACCGGAGGTTATCATCTTGCTGATTCCTTGGTGACATTTGTTTTTCTACATAGTCTAGCTTGCTTAATATATGTTGCCTGATGTATTATGCTCGTTTTTCACAGGAAATGGTTACAGTTAATGTTGATGGATCTGTTCTAGATCGGATTGCTAAAATCATGTCATACCTTCGTCTTGGTTCTTCCGGAAAGGTCTTAAAGAAGAAAAAGAAGGAAAAAGATGCAAAGGGTAATTGCTGCTCTGAGCAGATCTTCTGGGAGTACTGGATATTATTGTGTAGAGTAGAGGCATGGTTGTATCAGTTCATGCAATTTTCATCAAAACTTTGCTTGCACTGTTAGCTCTAAATTTGGTGAATTTCATGCTTTTTTGGCCTAATTATTGTCTGAGAAACGCCATGATGGTGCTGTTCTCAAAGTCAACTTTTGTGAAGATTTTCAATTATTATTTAAGGGGATGATTAAGTAAGTTTGTTATGAACTGTAACATATGTCAATGGTTGGGACACTTTTCTATCCTTACTTTCCTCCTTGTTCATCTCAATATTAAAGAAACATCCAGGAGATAATGGATGAAGGCATGATGCTATTGTTTTTGTTGTCTTATCTATCATTTTTCTGATAATTTTAATGGCAATGGTAATAGTTAATGTGCTCTCTGCACCGCCCATTTTGAAAACAGGAAAGAGTTTGGCTGTTGGTAATGGGCATGAAGAAGAGGATAAGCCATCATCAAAGGTTGAAGGTGGGAGGCCAAAGAATCAAACTGTGAGAGAATTTATCCCACCACCTCCACCTCCACCTCCATCAAAGAGAAGTCATGCTAACACAAGAGAGAAACAAGGCCCAGCTGTTGCTAGAGCAGAAGATGATGACATCTTTGTAGGTGAGGGTGTTGCGTATGAAGTACCTGGCAAAGACTTGAGCCAAAGCCCACTCTCTGAGGACATGGAAGAGTCTCCTAGGAACAAGGATAAACCTTCATATTTCACTGAACCTACTTATGGTCCTGTCCCACCTGCTGCGCTGCCTCAAGGGTGGCAAGAATCGGTAAGTTGGTGCTGGTGGAATATGAATTGAATGGTTTCCACTGTTTGATACGTTTTATTCTCTATAGATATTAAAATGAACAGTAGAACTAATAAAAAATACTTGCTCTGTATATTTCAATATTTCATGGTTTTTTGAGTTTCTATCCTCTTTGATATGACTGTTATCTCAGAATGGATATGATGTAATGCAAACACAAGCCTTGGCTGGGGGCTACCAAGGAGAGTGGCAGGAGTACCAGTATGCTGAACAACTGGCTTACCCTGATCAATACCTTCAGCCAGATATGCAGGCTTATGATCTGCAAGCAGGTGTAAATATTCCACAAGACCCACGTTTTATGACACAAGAAGAGAAGGATCGGGGTTTAGGTTCAGTGTTTAAGCGAGATGATCAGAGACTTCAACAGCTGAGGGAGAAAGATGCTCGTGAAAAAGATCCAAATTTTATCTCTGAGAGTTATTCTGAATGTTACCCAGGGTATCAAGAATATAACCGCGAAATAGTGGATAGTGATGATGAAGATGACTTGTCGAAAATGGATATGGGTGGAAGGGTAAGTAGTTTTCGTTGGCAGTTACATTTCTTTTATGATTATGAGGAAACTGACTGCAATGCTTTATATTTAGTTTCAACTAGTGTACAGTATAATATATATTTTCCTGATTTTAGTAAACTGCTAGATAAACCTATAGTGATTATTATACTTTTATTCTCAAGATAACATTTCTTGGAGAAAACTCATGTTGATAACTTGGTTGTCTTGATTGAGGCATAGTGTTGTCTGCATTAAAGTCTTAACTGTGTGATGAGTTGAAAGTGACAATAATGAAATGTGCACTGTAATAGGCAAAGGGTCGTCTTCATCGATGGGACTTTGAAACTGAAGAGGAATGGGCCACTTACAATGAGCAGAAGGAAGCTATGCCAAAGGCTGCATTCCAGTTTGGTGTGAAGATGCAAGACGGTCGGAAGACCAGAAAGCAGAACAAGGACCAGAAGCTCACTAATGATTTGCACAAGATCAATAAGATACTTGCCAGAAAGAAGGAGAAGGATACAGACTGTGAGGGAGGCCACCATTATGATGATGAGGTACAACCTGGGAAGAAGCTTCGAGTATGAGTCTTAAGCCCTTGTAATATTTATAGAATGAGATGAGAATTCCATTTGTAGCTGAAGAAGGTTATGCATTAGAATAAATTTGTTTTTGTTTTCTTGCGATAGAAATCTTATTCAGGTTTTGTCTTCTTCATAGAACGACGGTAAATGGTACCAAGCTAGAACCATGCCTGTAAATTGATGTGGAATGTAACATAATCTACAAACTTGAAACTAGCGTTTACACCTTCAAGTTTCGTCATAGGAGGATGGAACTAAGATCACCATAATATCGTGGCTGTCCGTTGTTTTTTGCCTTCATTATCAATCTTGGTCTCTATGTTCGTTATAACGTAACTTTTTATTTTCGTCCACACGACATCCAAGTATCCCGTTATTAGGCATTTTATATACACGATAATGGTAGTAACACTCCACATTGAGAGAAATCCTTAAAGGCAGCGTTTGTTTATATACAGAGACAAATTTTGTTTGTTTACTAGACACAACAATGTATTT
Source organism: Nissolia schottii (assembly GCA_003254905.1). Lineage (NCBI taxonomy): Eukaryota > Viridiplantae > Streptophyta > Magnoliopsida > Fabales > Fabaceae > Nissolia > Nissolia schottii. The sequence goes on from QANU01006985.1 coordinate 1,090,856, forward strand.
TTGGACAAAAATTTCTATAATTTTTTTATCTCTGTTTTGTTGAGACACGGGGACAACCTTTTAGATTAAGATAATGTGTTTCTTCTGATATATATTTTTTATTAAATTAATGTAATAAGAATTTTAAATTATTTGGAGTGTGTTTTTTGTATTGCTTACATTAAACCAAAAATATATAGATATAAATAAGTGTGTCTTGTACACTATCACCAAATAGAATATAAAATTGACTTGTCCACATATTTTTTATGTTTCTGTCTTCATGTCTTTATATTCCTTGCTTTGTCTCAACAATCAAATGTAGCAGAAGGGCATAACAAAATTACCTAGCCAAAAAGAAAATTAAGTTCATAGTTCTTGTCACGAGTTAACTAAATGACTAACTTATCTCCCATTCTTTTGTTTAGTTGATAAAAGGGTACCCGTAAAAGAAAAAAGACGGACTATAATATTATGTCTCAATATTTTATTTCAAGTGTATCGATTTATTACTTTTGATTGTTGCAATTTTTGTGGAGGATGTGCTGAGTAGGAGTGTATAATAGGTTTGGGTGACCCGACGACCTGACCCCTTTTGGTCAGGTTGGGTCAGTGGGTTGCACCCACATGACCAGTCACTTGTGTACGGTTGGGTGTTGAGTCTGAATTGTGAGATCCGGCTCCTCAATCCCGTATACCTGCATTTTTATTTAATTATTATTATTATTATTATTATTATTATTATTATTATTTTACATATATTAAAAACAAAGAATACATATTTTCTTTTTGTTATTAATTTGTTTTGGTTTAAGATCATTTTATGCATTAAAAGATAATATATATTTTTTAATTAAAAAAAGTTAAATAAAAAAATATGACGAGTCACTCGCCGACTCACATAACCCGACCCGACTCAGGCGGGTGCCCAACAAAAAAAATACAAAAATGACCTGACTCGTCTAAGGCAGGTTGGGTCTCAAACACAGACGGGTCCGACTCAACCCGACCCGAGTACATCCCTAGTGGTGATGTGACACGAAAATGAAAGGCATAAATACATTTTGGGCAGGGTAGCGAATTGGACTTGGAAGTGAATTAAGTTAGCTTATAATCTATTTTTGGCTCGGTTCGTCAATGACTCGATAAGTTGAATTAGGTAGCTCATGAGTCAAGTTTGAGTATAAGATTTTGACTCGTTTGTTAAATGAGTCGAGTTTGAGTTTGATCATGTTTGATTTAATAGCTTGTGAGCCGATTCGATACAGACATACATATAATAATAATATATGCAAATATTATAATTTTTAAGGTGAATTATAGGTTAAATTATGTTTATATTGATTATAATCAACAAATATGACTTAATAATTTTGTATCATCCTTATGATATATAAATTGATCATAAATATGATATATACTTGTTAAGTTTTGAAAATTATACCAAACATCTAAGTAAAAAAAATTTGTTGAATAAAAAATTTAAGGCCAAATTTAAAATAATTAATTTATATTTTATTTAAGTAGTCTCATGAATCAACTCAAACTCATTAATTTTTAAGTGAAGTTTGGGTCTAACAATTAGACTCAATTGTGATTTTTTTTTACTATAATGCCCTTATTACTAAAGTAAATTACCAAAATGTCCCTATTTCAAAACATATTACAGGAATACACATGTTTTGGCCAGCATGACACTCGTGGCCACGTGGCTAGGCCACGTTAGATTCGCCAAACCTCTAGGCGAAGCCACATAAAATTCGACAATGCGATAAGCGAATCCCTATATAATTTGCCGACCTGCTTGGCGAATCACCCTCAAATTCGCCAACGTGGACGCTAAATCAGCACTATATTCGCCAACCGGTTTGGCAAATTCAATACAAATTTGACAACCGATTTGGCGAATTTGCCCTCGAGTAATTTCCACAATTTTATGTTTAAACCCCCTTTTATCTTTTATTTGCAAATAAAGTCTCTGGCCAAAATCATTGATTTTCCTCCGCATTCTATCATACTATTTTCCCACTTGATCTGATCTTAATGGCATTTCTGAAGGGGTTGAACTCAAGCCTAAATCTTGTGACCCCATGTTAGTCATTGTTTGTAGGTTTATCTTGGTGCCGGATTGTTAATGCGTTGTCTTTGTGTGTTTGCTTTACTTGCAGGCATACTTGTGGTTTAGGCCTTTTTTTCAATCAGGAAAAAAGAAAAAAAAATCTTTGCAATTTTTTTATTTGGGGAATTATCTTCAGGTAAATAATACTGGCTGATAAAAAGATTTCGAATAACCTGAGTAGTCTCTAAAGGCTAATAAAGAATCACAATTCTTCAAACATAGTGGGAACTAACATCAGCCTTCACCTCAATCTTTAAAAGGAAAAGATTGACTGATGATTAATTCTTCAACTCCAGGAAGATAATTACCTGAACCTCCAACTAGTTAATAATAGTAACCCCAACATAGAAAAATGGGTTATTTGTATAAAAATAAAAAAATAATGAAACAGTACATGAACAGCGGTCCATAATAGATATAATATATATATATATATATATATATATATGCTAGATTTATATATCTTGACCAAAATCAGCACCCTCTAGATTAAAATCAATAGAAACCCCTAAATTTGTAACTCAACAATTGACAAAGAGAAGGACTCCATTGGAATCCAAGGCAAGGAAGGGCATGTAACTTTGGTGGTGGAGGTGCCAAGGCTTCTTGGTCATTCTTTGTTTGATGTGCATAAATGATGATAATGATGATTTTCTCCTTGCTAATAAGGGATTCTAAGTTGATTAAGGTTTCTAATTATGTGATTAAGCCTTAACTAGACTAGTTTAAAAGTTTCTATTAAGACTAGGAGCAAAATGGTAACCTTTTATCACTTATAATCTTGATTATGATAATAAACCCTTAATTAGGTAATTAGACTATGGTTATAAGTGTCACCTTCGAGCACCCACATTGCTCGGAGATGACATAACATAAACTAGGAAAATGCCTTACATGGAAAGGATCTTCTCTAAGTGCATAAATGTACTAAAGAATGTGAAAAAGACAATTAGAAGTGCCTACTTATCCAAAGTATGAAGAAAAAGCTAACAAGGGGGCTTTATATTTATAAGAGGTGATCCATAATACTCCCATTAATGTTGGGTGATGTGGGACTTCTTGCTCAAAGAGCGTCATTACGCTTAGGTCCTAACACAATCGCGCTCCCAAGGCGCCATTACGCTTTGACTATTACACCAAAAATGTCTCTGAGGATATCTAGGACCCCTAGGCCCTTTGAGACCCTTCCTAAGGTATCAATAACCTTTCCCAATGACATATAAGGTACGAAGCATCATAGAAAGGGGAATAGGACCTAATGACCTTTAGTCTTGCCATGCTAGGCAAACAATGTTGGATGTTGATAATAAGGGAACATTTCTTATTCCAAAATACCTTCATGTACAAGTATTTTCGCAATGGGAATTTTATGGAGGTGAAGATGTTAAGTCATTGGATATAGTTTATTTGTCATGTAGGTGATATAAAATTTACGTTTCAAACAAAAATAAGAGTTGCACATTTATATAAAATTGCATATAATAAAAATACATAAGTTAAAAGTACGTTACATAAAATTAAAATAACTGACTTAAAGATAACAAATTTAACAAAGTCAACAAAAAAACCAAATTAAATTAAAGCTAACAAAGCCACTAATGCTGAGTATCAGAGTGTGGCGGTTTATGATGAGGGTCAGCTGACGTGCCAATCTGTGATGGATAAGTATATAAGGACAGGTAAGGATACATTGATGGTGGGTAAGAATGTGGTGGTGGTGGTGATGATGGGTAAGGGTATGATGGTGGTGGGAAAAGGGTATGGAAGATATGAATATCCATAATGATGTGGTGGATAATAATTTGGTGGTGGTGGATACGAAGCAATTGATGGGTGAGATGGTGGGTTAGAAACATCAATATTAGTTATGGCAGTAGCCTCATGATGATTACTTTGGTGGCTTGAAGACTCAGATGTTTTAGTATTACGAACTCGTCTTCGTCCATCTGCTAATCCAGTTCTTCTTCTACTACGTGTCCTTGAGCCATGGTTATCGTCATCAGGGGGAGGTGGAATGGAATGTTAGTCATAGAAGGAGGAGCTAACTGAAGTTGTTCCCTTGCAATTTGATCATGCTCCTGTAATGTAGATAGGATAGCCTCGACTGATGTTCGAAGCTTGTCTATGTTAAATGCAGAGTGAGGATCAACAGACCAAAGATGTTGGTCCGCAATGTTAGTCTAACAAGTTGAAATACCAATAATTATCATCAATAATACAAAATAAATTTTTTTCGGCAAAAAATATTAACATGGAACTTACCACAACTCCTAGAGTCGCCGAAGTGAGACCGATCCAACGTCGAATTATTATTTTTTATACCATTGCGTGTATTCTGAACGTGCAGTAAGAGACATAGGCAATGGTCTCTGGCTAACTATTCGCGTCTGACGATCATCCTAGTAGCCAATATATTGCCTATGCACATCTGACCAATATTGGTCTGTCTTTTCAGCTAGGGTGATGTTATGCAAATGATCCGACTGATGTGGTCTCTCTGGTATAGGCTGGTCCATACCAAACTGACGCATAACTCTATCAGGTTGGTATCATTCAACGATGAAAAAATATATCAAAGGGACCACTGCTCGCCTAATGTCTTCCCCTGCCATGCAAAAGTCCGGAAGTTCTGCCAAAACATCTTCAGTATATGACGGCTATACAATCTAAGAAAAAGTGAATAAAGTTAGTAAAAAAAAATTATAATCGGAAGTGGAATAATAAAAATACAAATATTTATATAATTACCTCATTTTTCTTCAAGTTATCGAAAAAATGACGATAATACTAAAAATAATGCAGTGAAGAATCTGATAAAACTTTATGGTTATGCCACCTAATTCAAATTTAAATGTAAAACACATTAGTAAATCATAAAATGCACATTGAATGAGCAATTCGAAAAGAATACACAAACAAATAAATAATACTTACTTAAATCCCAATGGACGAAAGTGTGCATGATCAGGTAGATATTAATTTTAGGTTGCTTCGTCAGCAGGGTCAACAAGTGCAGGGGCAAGACGAGAAAATCTATGTCATACCCAATACTAAAGAATAGCGCAAGGGCCTCCAATGTCATGGTGATCTTAATCAGTAGCCTTACAAAGCTCCCTATACATAAAAGCTAAGGCTGCAGATCCCCAACTATATGTTCCAGCATTGGCTAAGGCCTTTAAAAGTGTGAGAAACATAGAATGCACCCATGATCCTGAATGGTCTAGAAACAATGTGCCTCCAATGAAATGAAGCAAGGATGTTAGTGCATACCGCTGGACCAAAACATCATCAGTATTGTCATCAGACTCATTATTAAGTAACTCGGCTAGCCATGACAAACCGAATACGTGATCTAGAATACCCACTCTGCACTGTGAGCACCCAATAATTCTTCACATCGATCCACCAAGTGATCATCATGAGTTCGGCCAAGCACAGCATGACCATCAATAGGAAACCCGAAAATAATACTAATGTCCTCCAACGTCATGGTGCACTCCCCAGTAGGCATATAAAATGGATATGTCTCAGGACGTCATCTCTCTACCATTATTGTGATCAAATTGTGATCAACAGTGCAATACCCCATACGAACAACCCCTACAAAGCCAGCCTACTCTAAATATGGAATGATACAATCTGGAGGGTCTCAATGTTTTTCTAAGTGTTTCCTAGCGTATACATGCCTAACACCTAACATCCGATCACGAGCCCAATTCCAAATATGTTGTGACACATGACAATTTTGTAACTCAAGAACAGAAGATTCTTCTAGACCAGGGTTTACATGGTGAGCCATCTTATACACTGTAATAGTAAGCATATAAATATAGTATCCATCATTAAAATAATTAATTAAAACAAAACAAAAGATATTAAAAAATTTAGTGTTAATCACTAACATAATCAAACAAAACAAAACAACAAATATTAATAAATTTAGTGTTGATCACTAACATAATCATGCAAAACAAGACAAAAGATATTAATGACAAAATAATACATCAAATGTGTTCAAAATAAAATAACACAAACACATTAATAGGTCCTCAAACAAAACAATACACAAACAAATTAAAAGGTCCTCGCCCAAAACAATACATAAACACAAATAAAGGTCCTCTAATAAATGTTCAACCATAACAACAAAATTTGTCAAATTAGTTTAACTTGATGGTCCATCACCATCATTCACTAAAGCTTTGCAACGACGACTATTATGGTCAGTTTGTCAGCACCGTAAACAGTGTTGCATCTGGCCTTTCTTAACCCAATCCATTTCATTTCTAATTCTGGTTGACTTATGCCATCCTTTATCTCTGCGCAATCTAGGGTCAGACACTAATGTCAAATCAGGAACTGGTGGCCATAATGGTTCATCCTTGATGGGCTCTCATGGAGCCTCATAAGCTCGATAAACACTTTCATTTTTATACACATTATGCACATATTGATAAGAGTCAATCGCCTTGGAAGAACATGCTGCCAATGCATGAGAGCAAGGAAAGTGCAATGCTTGAAACATACCACAACCACACCAACCTTCTTGAAGGCTTAAAGTAAATTTTTTTACCACTTTCTTGTGTTTGAGGGTTGAATGTCTCTTCAACAAGAAATTTAGTTGTCCTCCTATCAAATAAGGTCGCCTGGTGGGAACTTGCTTTTTCAATATTAGACAACCAATGTTCATAGAAAGCATCAATATACTATTGGTTTTCCACATAAAGTTTCTTTTCAGCCTTAGCTTTTCTCTTCACAAAGCATTCTACCAATTTGAAATAAGTCATCTAAACCAGTGCAGTTATTGGTAGACATCTGACCCCATTCAAAACTCCATTTATACACTCTGACAAGTTGGTTGTCATATGACCAAATCTTCGACAACATCATCATATGCTAAACTTCACTTTTCTTTAAGAATTTTTTTTAATCCAATTGGATATTTCTTCTGTTTCAGTGAATTTATCCAACCTCTCATCAAATTTTGGTCGACAAGGTCACGTCCTACAAAATTATTACAACAGTTATTATCTAACTAAAATCAACAATTATGGATACTTTAAATGAAAGAAACAAATTTATTACCTATGCTCTTCAAAAAGTTCTTCAATGACACATTGTGAAACTTACTGTTAAAATTATTGGCAATATGACGTAGACAGTAGATATGATACGCATGAGGTGGTTGTTATCCAAGGTTAACATTATCCATTGCTACTATGATGCTCTTATGTTGATCAAATATCAAACATATTCCTTGTTCTTGTGTGACATGTTCATGAATGCAAGATAAGAATCAACTCCAAGCTTCCTTTGTTTCCCCATCAACAATAGTAAATGCCAGAGGTAATGGTTTTCGGTTTCCATCTTGTGTAGTTGCAATCAATAATTTTTGTTTATATTTGTGTTGAAAGCTTTTTTATACTTTCATCATTATATATATATATATATATATATATATATATATATCCTACTTTGCAGCTTTCAAATCCTCAGGGGATTCAATTGCAGTATAGTCGGGTATAGTCGTATCCACAGGGAGTAAAATAAAGCCATTCTTGAGTCTGTTAATTAAACAATAGAGTGAATGATTTGTAAATGGATTTTTAACATAAATAAAATAAACAAAAGATAAAATGACACCGAGTGAAAACCATATAGGGAAGCTTGTTGGGAATTAACTCGTAATACAGTTTCATATATCCATTAATTCAATGCATATGAATTATCAATTCCATTGATTCCTCGCCACCAGTTCTTATCTTATTCATCTCTTTTAAGCATGAAAAGATCACTCGGTTTTCTTTGTCATTTTGTCAATCTCTTGCACAAACTAACAAAGCAAACCAATCTATAATTTTAGGTGTTAAAACGACTAATAACCCTAACTCTATCTCTAGCAATTAGGACTATTAGATGATTTAATCTATTTCCAACTGAATGAATGCAGTTTTCACTCACAAACGATCAAGTTTCAAATCATGCTTTAGGTAGTAAAGCTAAAACAAGCATTAAACACAAGATTAAATCATGTAAATCATGGAATATTATAGATTCATATATAAAAGAGTTAAATGGATACAATCAAACCATAATACTTATCAAAATCCCAACAACAAGAAGATTATAAATCCATCTTACAAGAGGAAATCAAAGAACAAGGTAATGGACGTTCACCATGACACGTTTTCACGCCACCATGGTTGCTCTCCTGATTAGAAACTATTTCTTTGAAGCCTAGTCACATTACAACCCTTAAAAGTCCTTAAGTGATCCTTGAATGACCATACAATGTGATTTTACTGTTGAGATAAGTAACAAATTTGATTTGTTGTGATTCAATGGCGATATCGAGAGAAACACATATCTTATCTGCCCACATTGCAGATTGAGTGAATATTTGAAATTTTCTTGATTGAAAAGGAATTGAATAGTGTGATTTGGATGACATTCAATGTGATGGTGCATTTGATCATTGTTAAGGTTACTCTATGGTGTCTCACAAGTCTTGATTGGTTTTAAGCTTGGAATATATGAATTCATTCAGTGAAATGTGAAAAATTGATTGTTCATAAGCATCCTTCTTATTGTAAAAGTATTGTACATGAATTTTTGATGACTAGTACCTTTTGTTTGAGGACAAACAAGGTCTAAAGTTAGGGGAAGTTGATAAGTGTCATATTTTGGTATTTTCATAGGTTAGAATGACACTTATCTACTTGGTTTTCTATGAATTTGCTAACCAATTTCTCCATTTTTGTATAAATTTAGTATAGTTAAGAGAAAGGATACTTATTGTGTGAAATAACGCAATTCTTGTCAATTTCCCACAGAGATATGAGGTATGGAGCAAAGGGCTTAGAAGCAAGAAGAATTGAGCAACCAATTGAAGTTCAGGTTGCTCAGCGATGACATAGAGCCGCACAACTAGTGCTGTTCCCAAAGAGCTTTCTTAAGGGCGAATTTACTTAAGGATGAAGAAATCTCAAACCGCCCTCAGTCCGCTCAGCAATCCCCTGAATCAGCTCAGCGAACTGAGCCTGAAAACTCTATAAATAGAGCCTCAACTCACGATCTCAGGAGCTCTAACTTCAATTCATTTAGTTTCACACACTTAGAACTTGAGAAAACAGAATAGAGAGCAAGGGGAGACCGAGAGGAAGGCAGAGAAGGAAGCCAAGAGAGATCGAGGAGCACGACGACACTCACCATGGTGGCGTGAAAACGTGTCATGGTGAACGTCCATTACCTTGTTCTTTGATTTCCTCTTGTAAGATGGATTTATAATCTTCTTGTTGTTGGGATTTTGATAAGTATTATGGTTTGATTGTATCCATTTAACTCTTTTATATATGAATCTATAATATTCCATGATTTACATGATTTAATCTTGTGTTTAATGCTTGTTTTAGCTTTACTACCTAAAGCATGATTTGAAACTTGATCGTTTGTGAGTGAAAACTGCATTCATTCAGTTGGAAATAGATTAAATCATCTAATAGTCCTAATTGCTAGAGATAGAGTTAGGGTTATTAGTCGTTTTAACACCTAAAATTATAGATCGGTTTGCTTTGTTAGTTTGTGCAAGAGATTGATAAAATGACAAAGAAAATCGAGTGATCTTTTCATGCTTGAAAGAGATGAATAAGATAAGAACTGGTGGTGAGGAATCAATGAAATTGATAATTCATATGCATTGAATTAATGGATATATGAAACTGTATTACGAGTTAATTCCAAACAAGCTTCCCTATCTGGTTTTCACTCAGTGTCATTTTATCTTTTGTTTATTTTATTTATGTTAAAAATCCATTTACAAATCATCCACTCTATTGTTTAATTAACAAACTCAATAATGACTTTATTCAACTCCCTGTAGATACGAATATACTCGACCATACTGAATTAAATCCCTTGAGGATTTAAAAGCTGTAAAGTAGGATATATATAAATCTATGAGAGTGTAAAAATCTTTCAACAATTTTTCGTATAAATGAGTCCCATCAATCTGAATAAATGCCTTGCAAAATCGAAATCCAAGCACACACGGTTTGAAAGTCCAAAACAAGCGAACAAACATTTGCTTTGATTGATCAACTCGATTATGCACCACATAGTCATCCATTTCCGACAACACCATAGTGTCTGACATAAAATGTTTCATGACCTCTAACCATCTAGGCAACCTCTAATAAGATTCCTCCCAATCATCAAAAATCTCAATAGATGTTCTTTGCTTCACCAACCAAGCTTTTCGATATGACAAAATATAACCAAATATACTTTTAATCCTCTCAAGTAACAAGCATATCTCAATATCAGACTGTGTTCTAACCATGCCTTGTATATACCTTTGGACCAAAATAGAACGCAACTTCTTATGATCTTATCGTAAAGATGTTTACACAAGTGTGTGATCCATTATATTGAGAAATTTTCCATTTATTACACCTTTTACTGTTAATAGCCTTAACTCTCCAATTGCAAGAAGCCCCAAATTGAGAACACTTAGCAATTAGCCTTTGTGTATCAGACAATCAACCTTATAATCTCAATGCCTTCTGATTGAATAATGATTTAAAGCTGACTTCACAGCATCTTTTGTTGGAAATTGCAATCCAACAAATAGTTTTTCTTGTGAACTCCAGGTGTCATACTCAACAAATCCAGTGGTCTCACCATGTGCAAATGTATCCCAATTAATTTTTGAAAATTGAGGACAAGGAGGCTTAAATGCATTTTCAGGAATAACATTCGCTGGATGGACATTGTTAGCGAAAACACCAATTGGAGGGTCATTGTTAGGAACAAAGCGAATTGGAGAAACTTGATGCATATTAACAAATGCATCGATCTCATCTTCTGAATCTATACTTAAATCATCAACATCAGCAGCAGCAACAGGTAAATACTCTTCGTCATCACTTGTATCAGATAACACTTCTCTCATTAGTGTATTTTCACATTGAGATAAGTTCACACAAATAGCAGGTTGAGTCATATTGGCTGAAGATGTAAATGTAGAATGAAAAGTTGGAGAATTTTGAGATAGGGTCACATCTTCTTGAAATACAGGAGCAAAATGTGTCATTGACGATTAAGTGTTGATAGGGTTTGAAGGATCACTCTCAATATTCACATGAGTCTCTCTCTCTCTCTCCCTCCCTTTTCTACCTCGACAAACACCTCTATAGAAACTAAATCTGGATTTTGCTCAAAAACATCTATCATGCATGTAACATCTTCATTATCAAACATATCAACACCAATAGATTTCAACCCATCACCCGACCCTTGTAGTAGTCAAAAAAGAATTCTTGATACAAATTGATTCTCTTGTAACCTTAATTTCAAACAATTTTTTTTCCTTCAAATCATCTAAACGCATACCCCTTTTAATCATTATAAATGTCGGATTAGGACCATCATACATAAATTCATGTTCACCTTCATACATTCTCCTATTAGAATAAATGAGCACAAGATTTTTTCATTTTCTAATTCTGAATAAAACACATTCTATGTCAAACATACATTGCTTAGCAAACTAATATAGACAACATTTATATAATACTACATATACTATATTATACTACTCTAGGCATTAATCTATCATAAATTGCTACTAATATAGACACCACACAATATTATACTACTCTATGCATCAATTTATCATAAATTGCTTAGCAAACTAATATAAACAACATTTATATAATATAGACAACATACAGTACTATACTACTCTATGCATCAATCTATCATAAATTGATTACATTTATATAATCAATTTAAAGATTACATTTAAAGAAATTTATGTAATTCACACATACTAGTTAAACTATAAATTTTAATAAATTAAAACTTACAAGTCTGCCGTACAAATTGAATCAACTACTCTTAGCCTTCAACAATCCAAGAGTTGGACAAAGAATTATGATTTTAGTGAGAGAATGAATTTCTAGAGAGAGAATGAATTTTTAGCAAATAAGAGTGGATGAAGGGGTTTGGGGGTGATGGGGTTGCTTTATTTGGCTGAGGGCAAATTTGCCCAACTGGTTAACGAATATAGTGCTGATTTGGCATCGACGCTGGCAAATTTGAGGGTGATTCGCCAAGCGAGTTAGCGAATTGTATAAGGATTTACCTACAACATTGACGAATCTTACGTGACTTTGTCTAGCGGATTGACGAATCTGACATGACCTCGCCACATGACAACGAGTGCCATACTAGCCAAAATAAATGTATTCATGGGTTTAGATTAAATTTATTTTGATAACAGGAACATTATAATAAAAAACTCCTCAATTGTTAATGAACCTTGCCGTGAGCAGAGCCCTTATTAACGACTCCACCCATCTGCAAAGCTCGGCTCGCCTCGCCTCGCCTCGCCTCGAGGCAAGATGACACTGCGACTCTGTGAGCCACGTAAGCACAAAGTCGGTGCGTAAACGACGTCGTTTACAACGAAACATGGCATGATACGTAAACGCTCGGCATTTGATTAGCTCATATTATCTCTCTTATCGGGTAATCAAATTCCAAACATAAAAATTTCTTTGTTGTCTCCTTTTGTAGCTTCCTTCTTCCACATCTTCTCCTCACATACTTCCACGTTGATTGGTGCAACAGCGATTCGAATCCCAATTTTGCCTCTCAACTCAATTAAGCTTCGCACCTTCACCCCCCATCCAGCTCCAATTCAAAGGTAATTGTATTACATCTTTCGAAAAAGCCCTTCTTGTTATCCTATCAATCGAAAACCCTAATTTCACAACTCAGGCGAGCTCCTTCCTCGATTGATTTTCGTGTTTTCCTTGCGCGATTGGTTTTTCTGCATGCAGTTCGATTCTCAATTTACTTTTTACCTAATCTTCTTATGCCCCCCTTCCGTATTAATAACTTTGATAATCTTATGTAATCATTATTATTTATGTTTTTCTTTTTTTTCCTTTTGCTGATTTGTTATATCTTCTATCGTGCCCCTTCAATAAAGTTTGTAACTTGGAGCTTTCAATTGCAGTTTTGGCCTTTGGGATTGCTCTATTCAAGTGAATGCAGTTTGGTTTGGTGAATGGCAGCCTCTGATGGTAGAGTTGCGTACTCTTCCCTTTCTAAGATAGAAAAGGAGAACGCCCAATTCAGCGACGTTTCTATGAACCGCTATGATGAGTCTACATGGTCTGAACCTAGGTCAGGCCCATTAGGTTCAAAGCCCTCAAACCAAGAGTTCTTGTATCAGTTCCCTTCTGAGGATGATGACTTGTTTGATGGAGGTTATGAATCAAGTGATGATGCTGGTAATAATAATATCATGCCCTCTAACATGCCTCCTGAGGTGAACTTGAAGAATGTGCTTTCTGGGTTGGTTGCTATTGTGACTGGGAGAAATAAGGTTCCAAGGATTGCGGCTACCCCGCACTTACCTAGTTCAAATGTGTCATTTCTTGGCTCTGGAAAGAATGGGGATGTTTGCCTGGATGCTTCGGTGTACACGCCGAGTGCACCGCCCCTTTGTGAGCCGACTGGGACCGATTATAGTTCCTACAAGGAGGTGTTGGAGGCTGAACCCCCTGAGTGGCTGCCTGATAGTTCCACTACTGTTTGCATGCAGTGTACTGCTCCGTTTACCGCGCTTACACGGGGCAGACATCATTGCCGGTTTTGTGGAGGGATTTTCTGTCGAAATTGTACGAAGGGGCGGTGTTTGTTGCCTGTTAGATTCAGGGAAAGGAATCCTCAGCGGGTGTGCGATTCCTGCTATGATAGGCTTGACCCTTTGCAGGGTGTTCTCATCAACACCATAAGCAATGCTGTGCAGGTAGCTAAGCACGATGTCATGGATTGGACTTGTGCGAGAGGGTGGCTTAATCTTCCTATCGGTGTAACTATGGAGCATGAGATATATAAAGCATCTAATACATTGAGAAACTACTGTCAGGTTTGTTCTTCTCTTTTATTTTATGATAAAAGAAAGAGAATAATTAAGTTTTCATTGAGCAAGTGATTTGTTATATTATTCCAATTATAGTAATGTTTTTTTTTCCTGCTTCTTTTGAGTGGTGTTTTGCTAATGCTACTAATACCAAAAAGTAATTGAATAACTGATGCATCTGAATACTACATATCAGTATAGACTAAAATTTCTACAATGACTGCTTTACTGATGTATTCATCAAGCATCCAGATGAAAATTTCTGGGCATTAATACCTATACTGCTTTTGTGTGTAGTAATTTTTATTTTTCCCCTAATGGGCAGGTTGCTAAATCCAATCCTGAGAGGTCCATCCCTCTAGCCGTTCTTAAAAGTGCCAAAGGCCTAGCAATTTTAACAGTTGCCAAAGCTGGTGCACTGCTCTCTTACAAACTGGGTACTGGTTTGGTTGTCGCTCGTAGATCAGATGGATCATGGTCTGCACCGTCAGCTATATTCTCCCTGGGTTTAGGATGGGGTGCTCAGGTAAGGAGAATACATGCAGGTTTAGTTCATGTGTAGAATTGGATCACTATTGTTATCCATACTGTCTTGGTCCAATTGAAAAACTGGAGACTGAGTAGAATGGATGGAGGTGAAGCTATTCTAAACTATGCTTGTGTTCAGAATTTCTTTTACTGTTTAATCATGATTGACATGAGTATTTTTTCTGTGACCTTATTTTTACAAAACTCTATTGCATTTGAAGTATCTATTTTTAAGCTATCAATTAATTAAATATTATACTTAGAAGATTAAGTCAATGGAGAATATATTATTATCCTTACATGATTATGTTAACTTGGTTATGAATTCTTTTTTGACTGAAGAATATATGCTTATCATGTATTCCCAGATTGGTGGCGAACTGATGGATTTTATAGTTATTCTTCGTGATACAAAAACTGTGAAGACATTCTGCAGTCGCATGCATTTTTCTCTTGGTGCTGGTTGTAGTGCTGCAGCAGGGCCTCTTGGAAGAGTGCTTGAGGCAGATCTTCGTGCTGGTGACAGGGGTTCTGGCATGTGTTATACTTACAGTTGCAGTAAAGGTATTTTTGAATGATTTTTTCCCCTGCATATCTCTGGATCTTCTTTTTGCAAGAAATGCTGCGGGCATTTTTTATTTATGTTCTTTTGAGTGCGTGTACATGTTCGGGTTATTACTTACCATGTCAATATCCATACTATGGCCTTAAAATTTAATAGTTTCCAGGTCTGAATGTCTGATCGAACATTTAGCCAAGGCCATCTAATGTAGTAACTGCTAATATTTTTAATATGCTAACCTCCATATCTAGTTTTAAGGAAACTAGAACAGTTGTGTGGCATAGTGAACTGAAGGTGTTTGTTAGGGCTTCATTGCAGCATATTATAATAGTTTGTCTTTTATAGACAGTGCATGAATCTGCAAAACCCTCGGATAGTTCTGTCCCAGATGGCCTAGCTTTCTCCTTTGTGTATTCTGAAACCTGATCTTCTCATCTCCTTGTTTGTATGTATTAGTTTAGTGTTGGAAATAGTTGATTGTCACAGCATGAAATTGTGGTTAGTTCTCCAGGAAGTTTGTTTTATCATTAACTATTGACCAAAATAGGAGTTGTAGGTAGATATTGACTTTTTAACTGGGAAAGTGAGCAGGGTTTTGGAAGTCCATCTAGTGGAACTACGAACTAACAAATATTTGACAATTCATCAATTATTGGTAGTCCAAAAAAAATAACATGGTTATCATCGTAACCCCCGAAATAATGTAATAAGCTCACTCACCATTATCGTTGTCTGCTTTCTCCCACCACCTTACTTATAAGTTCTTATTCTGTTACCCGGATAAATGTTTGTGGTATATTGATGATTGAAAGCATATCTAACACAATTGTTTTGAAAGCATAGCTAACACAATATTGCCAAACTGCAGGTGCATTCATTGGAGTGTCATTGGAAGGGAATATAGTTGCAACCAGGATGGATACCAATTTGCGCTTTTATGGTGATCCTTATCTCACTACTTCTGACATTCTACTTGGAATGGTGGACAGACCCAAGGCTGCTGAACCATTGTACACCAGTCTTCATGACCTATATTCCAGTATACGCTACTAGCACACCCATTGTTCCAGTTGCAGATTGGACCTCCAATTCTGTCACATGTCCAATGGCACTTGGTTGTGTATATATATGTACAGTTATAGCTCAAGCTTGGAATTCTGAAATGTGAATTTGAAGTCCATCTATATTTGGTTCATAGTGACGAGGGATTTAATGGACTTTACCATTCGGTCGTGCATTGTACATCTTATTGCAAATGATGTAAATGTTTCAATACACAAATTTATGATGTCAATGTACAAAATAGGTCATTTGAATAATTTAAAAATTGATAGTTGTTTGCTTCTAACGTTTAGTAAGTACGTACGGAACACATGATAATTGTAACAAAGCACAAAAAGATGAATAGGCATATATTTAGATCTTGGAAGAAAAAAATGCAGCAGGAGTTGTAGTTGATGAGAGAGTGGATGAGAGAGTTAATGAACGAAAATGTTAGTTTAAAAATGTTAGTTTAAATCATTAAATTATCACTCTTTCCTGTTGAATCATTATCAATAAGTGGTCCTTATGTTCTCTGCGTATGTATCCTATCTTCAAAGACATAAATACGTCGTTAAAATGTAAAAAACATTGAATGTTAATATAGTGTTATAAAAATATTGTTACAGAGAACATTCTCATCTGTAACATTACTTGCTTTATAATATATACACATTATCAAGTTCACGTATTTTAAAATTAACATACATAGATTATAATATATTCGAATTTATAATTAGTATTATTAACAGGATTTATAGTTTTTCTGTATAAAATTAGTATCGCGTCTTATTAGCACCCAACCATAAATGGATAATGCTTGTTAAACATATCAAAGAGTGGTTGACCGTAAAAATAGATGAACTATAAGGGGACATTGGTAAAGAAAAAGTCATTATGTGGTGCAATGGATAAGTTCCAGCCTCGTCAAAATGGAAACTAGTTTGACTTGTGTGACTCTTGTTATATTAATATTTTGATACTACAGTAAATTGTAATCCACCTTTTGGGTTCTAGGTTATTCAGATCCATCCTAACTTACGTCTTCTAATTGGTAGCTTTAAACTTTTCACGGGTACATTTACTTGTGATGCTATTTATGAAGTGTCGGTTATGTTGGTAATGTGATTGCACCTATATCTTTGATTTTTTATTTTTTTATGTTTTTGGAACCGACTCAACAAATTTGAGACTCTCAATATGTGTGATAAATTATCACTTTCTGCTTGTTTTTATAAAATTTCAAAATAATATAAATGTAGTTAGAGCTTCCCTTTCTGTTGAATTATGGCATGTTGTCAACTACCTAGCTTGATCCTACCATTGTCAAATCTTTTCCTCACCATAATGCTTCCAACTTTTGGAAGCTCTATGAGTTGTCATGAGATTTGGACTTTTCCGAAAGAAAAATAAAGAATTTTAGTAGAGAAATACATTTCAAAACATAAATTAATACTATTATTCTATTTCCACTTTATTTTCCTATAAACTATGCGAAGTATTAGTAAATGAATACTCTGCTCCGTTTTATTTTTCTTTTTCAAATTTTAAGTTCCATCTCATTTACACTCTTAACTTTATTACAAGGAAAAAGTTAAAGTTGATTTCAATAAAATTTATTGCAGTTTCTACTTATACATAAAATCCATTACAATTTGATAATCTAAATTGCATGCCATTTAGGTGAAAGTAGGTGAAATTTCTCGTGACAGTAGAAGAAAAAAATTAAAACAAACAAAACAAATAATCGTGACTAATAGAGAAAAGAAAAATTATACAATAAGAATTTAATTAAAATACATTAACGTAAGAAAGTTTTACATTATCATTTAATTATATATTAAAAAAATTTAATATAATTAATTATCATATTTACTCTTTAAAAACTTATTCAAATAAATTAATTAACTATACAAATTTTTTTTATATTATCATTGCATCAAAATTAAATTTTTATAATAAAATGTAACAAAATGGGACATTGTATTACAAAGACCACGTGTAATGTAAATGTAAAAGGTGGTAGATTTTCAGGATACAGTAGGCGCGTGTCCTTTGGCTGACATTTCTTCCTACAACAAAAACAATTATAAAAATTAAAAGAATTAAATAAATTTTTATTCTCTCTAGTTTATGTTTGGTATTTAAAATTTTTTTTATTCTGTAAATTTTTTATTTCATTTTTAGTCCCTTATTAAAGTTGAACGACGACGTGAACATTATGTTCGTCCCGTGGACGTCACCAATTAGTTGACCCACCTAGATGCCCAAACTCGACCCGATTCAAGATTAAAAAAATAACAACAAAAAAAAACAGTACCCGCCCTCACTCACCCACCCACTCTTCCCCAAATCGCAGTCCCCTTTCAGCAGCAGCTCCTTCTATTTTTCTTCCTTATAGAAATTGAGTGGAAGACACCTGAGGACAAGACCATGAATCATATTTCTAAGTTATAACAAGCATTTTTTCAAACAGTTTGCAGAAGGAAAAAAAAGCATAGATTTCTTAAAACGCTTGCTGAGTAAATTAGGTTGATGATGTGAAATCAGGGTCAGACTGAGGCAATAATGCACGGCTCCTTCACTTCTTCTTCTTCTCCTCCCTCGAGATCTGAGGCATCAAAACCCCGAATTCTGCAAACCCTAGAAATCAAACTGTTCAAGGTGCAAACTTTAGGGCTTACCCCGTGCAAACTTTTTGGCCGTACTGCCGGACTAACACGACGTCGAGGAATCGCCGGAGCGCCGCCACGCGCGCGGCAAGTGCTGGAAGCGGCGACGAGTACTTGGCGTTAGAGTAAGTGAACTTGTGAGACGGAGACGACACGGAGAAGACGGCGCCGCCTCCACCGTTATGGTAATGGCGATCGTGATACGCTGGCAAAAGAGTTCATCGGATTGACGCCATTAATTTACCGCACGCAAAATTGAAAAAAAAAATGAAAAACGGTTGCGATGAGTAGAGAAATCACTACATGAGCTGAATCTAGTGAGATTAAGGCATAAGCNATCGAGTTAGGTTTGGAGGGTGGGTCAATTAATGAGTGTGAACAAAGGATTATGTCATCTAACCTGTCACGTGATGAGTTTAATAATCATTTCAATGCTGCTTAATTTTACTTATAGTAAGGACTAAAAATAAATAAATGTTTTTTATGGGGATAAATTTTTAAAAAAGATTCTTAGAATCAAACACAAATTTTTTAATATTGTAAAAATTAAAAGCTTATTTAAGTTAAAATAAAATAACATAAAAAACTATTAACCTTAAATGGCAGAAAACAATATTAATAATATTAAATATTAAATAAAAGAAATAACATGAGGTAGTAAGTGTCGGAAACACACGTGATAAGGTGTGGCGCCAAGCAAACGAGGATTTTTTTAATTTTTTTTATAATAATTTTCTTTCTATTTTGCTGTCTTTTGAGTTTCCCATCATTCAAAAATTATTTTTTCCTTTCTCCAATTTTCATTCCATTTTCTTGTAATTATTACCTCTCGGAGGTGTTCAGGAGGTGGTGTTGGTGTGAGATCTGATTGCGGTTTTCGCATGCTTTTTGGGACTTCAGAACCGAAAAAACTTCACTGTTTTCCCGAGGCTTCAGTTCCCGAAAGAGGCAAAGTTGTTGCCTTTACATGCATGCTCAGAGGTTTATGCGTTGATTGCTTCGTGGGTTGGTGAGAGTGAGGAAAAAATTTGAAAACTAGCTTCAGTATGATGATGATGGTGATTCTGTGCTTGTTTGCTTGAAGTTGTGAGCTGTTGCTGCTTTTTTTGCATCTGGGTCACCGTTTTGTATTGAGTTTGCTTTCTGGGTGTGTTGGAAACAGAGACATTGAATTGAAATTGAAGTGATTATTAAGATCACTTGAACTGAGGAGGTTGGGGTTTTGGATTTCATTTTTTTCATGGTGGTGGCCATTGGCCCTCTGCCCTTTGGACCAGAACTGAATCTGAAACAAGTATTTTATGGTAATTGCTCTATTTGTTCATTTTAATTGTGAATTAAGAAGTTTACTATTGGTTCATGTTAATTGTGAGTTAAGAAGTTGCTAGTTACATGCCATCTTTTATTATTTAAGTGATGTTAATGTTTTGGGTTTAATGAACTCAGGAGTTTTCGGGAATTAGGGGATTGGAATAGTTCACGCAACAAGGAATGAATTCAGTGAATTAAGGGTCTTAGCTTTTATAAGCTTTTATGAGCTTTTAATTGTTCTCTGATCAACGCTTGAATTTTAGCACTTTGAAGCGTTATTGTTTGTGTTCATGTATCTATTGACTTTGTTTTGACTTGATTGGACTCCCCGAATAAATCGCTTTCCTCCATAGTAGTACTAGTGTTTAATCAGTATCGTAGGCTATCAAATGGTTATCAACTTTTCATTCTTTTTAGAATTCATTGATTTCTGAATATTAACATGTAAGGAGATGGTGGTGGTTTCCCCTTCTTGTCAGTTTCTGAAGAAATTTGTTTTGTTTATTTACCTGCATATGTTTCCATCCAGCATCATGGGCCAAGATACATGTAGTTTTAGCAAGGCTGGTCGATGAAGGACTCATAATGAGTGGGTTCGGGCAGAATCGCAGTCAATGGGCACCCCTGACAAGAAAATATCTGATCTTGTTGATGTAGTTAGGTCTTGGATCCCTCGGAGGGTTGAGCCTCCAAATGTGTCGAGGGATTTCTGGATGCCCGATCAGAGTTGTAGGGTATGCTATGAGTGTGATTCACAGTTCACAATACTCAACCGCAGGCATCATTGTAGAATCTGTGGCCGAGTTTTCTGTGCAAAGTGCACTGCCAATTCTGTTCCTGCGGCATCGGGTGAGCAAAATAGTGTACGAGAAGAATGGGAGAGGATTAGGGTATGTAACTATTGCTTTAAGCAATGGGAGCAGGGTTTAGCAACAGTTGATAATGACACTCTGGTCACCCCTTGTCTCAGCCCATCACCATCTGCGACAAGCTTGGTCAGCACCAAGTCCAGTTGCACCTCTCATAGTAGCAGCAGTAGCACTGCTGGTTCAATTCCTTATTCAACTGGTCCTTATCAGCGTGTGCCTTATAGTCCACATCAATCTTCCCAAATGGATTTGATAAAGGATGAGCAAGAAAATTTGAATTCTGATAGGAGTACAAATCCCTCTGGGGCTGTAAGGGATTCGGCTTCAAACCAATTTGGCTATTGCTTCAACAGGTATCTTTTTCATTAATGATTCATTTTTTTTGGATTGGTGGATGCAATTGTCTTCCTGTTCTCCTAAATCTTTAGTTTTATTTATCAAGTAAGGGTGAAAATGAGGTTGAAAGGAGCTAGTCAATACTCAATGAATCTGATTTTATTTAGAGGCGTGATAGTATAACATCGATGTCTTTTTGTATGTGTGCAGAGCTGTGCATTTTATATGAATGCGCAGAATAGTTTTGACGTGATCCTGAGTGATTTTTTGTAACAAACAAGGGGTGTGTGGAGAGGACCCTTTTGCACATTAGATCTCAATTTTATTTAAAGACTCTGGTTCATTGACTTTTCGAAAAATCTATTTGACTACTGTATCAAACTATGATGGCAAATCTGTTGTTTTATTAGATGTTTGTTGTTTCTGTTCTTACGGTTATTTTATGTTTATCCTTCTGAATCAGGAGTGATGATGAGGATGATGATTATGGTGTTTATCACTCTGATACAGAATCAAGGCATTATTCTCATACTAATGACTATGACGATCCAGTTAACATTCATGGGATTGACCATGTGTATGAACCACATGAAATGCTTCCTGGTGGAGATAACATTCAGGCAAAAAGTTTAAGTTCCCCAGCACCACCTCCGAATCTTGATCTAGAAGGTGTAGATGGAATCCAAGAACCCAGCAAAGAAGCTGATGAGCAAGATCATGATCATGTTGATGGAAGTGAAATATCTCATTACAATGAGGCAAGTAATAATGCTGAGCCTGTGGATTTTGAGAATAATGGGCTACTGTGGCTCCCTCCCGAACCAGAAGATGAAGAGGATGATAGAGAAGCTGTTCTCTTTGATGACGAAGAAGACGAAGGCAGTACTGGAGAATGGGGATATCTACGATCCTCCACTAGCTTTGGCTCTGGAGAATACCGTAGCAGAGATAAATCAAGTGAGGAGCAGCGGAAGGTCATGAAGAATGTAGTGGAAGGGCATTTTAGAGCTCTGGTAGCTCAGCTTTTGCAGGTGGAAAACCTAA
Organism: Nissolia schottii; assembly: GCA_003254905.1. NCBI lineage: Eukaryota > Viridiplantae > Streptophyta > Magnoliopsida > Fabales > Fabaceae > Nissolia > Nissolia schottii. The sequence goes on from QANU01006985.1 coordinate 1,113,252, forward strand.
CTATTTGTGACGAAGATGGCGAAGAGAGTTGGTTGGATATAATTACAGCTTTGTGTTGGGAAGCTGCTACACTTTTGAAGCCTGATATGAGCAGGGGTGGAGGTATGGATCCTGGAGGATATGTGAAGGTTAAATGCATAGCTTGTGGGCATCGAAATGAAAGGTAATGACAGTGGACTAAGGGAATAAAATTAATGGATTAATATATTAACCTGCATGCTTCTGTAGCTTATATGTTGTTCTCTTGTTTCAGTCTCTTGGTAAACCATGTCTGTGCCTCATTTTGAACTTTGTGCAAGTAATAACTCTGCCGATTTCCTCCAGAACTTTACCTGTACCAGGAAAAAAATACATTGAGAGAAGAACAGAACATTGTAATAATAATATATGAGCCCCTTTGAGATGAAAATAGAAAATTTAAAAAGAAACAACATGCATCTTGCCTTTATTTTCTTTCTATTCTACATGGATGCAATGAGGTTTATGCCGCTAAAAACCATTTTTATGGTGTAGATGGATGATTCCATTTTTTTGAAGGCAGCTGATAGTTTCATCTCTTCTTTTTTCTCCTATCCCCCTCCCCCCAACAAAAATTCTGTTAAGAAGTTTACCTGATTGATTACACAAGATGATCGTATGCTTCTTTTGTCACCTGAAAAGTGTAAATTCATTGTGCTTGTCATGGGGGTGTGCTGTATGGGTGCTGGCCTGTTTTCTTATTAATAAAAGATTTTTTCTGAGCAGGCTAGTGAATAGAAAAAGTGTGTTATCTGCTTTATGAGTTTATTAACTATTTCTTCTATCTGTCTCTGTATATTCTTGATGTTCTAGTTTTCTGTTTCCAGCATGGTGGTCAAAGGAGTTGTTTGTAAGAAGAATGTGGCTCATCGACGAATGACTTCAAAATTTGACAAACCACGTTTTCTTATACTTGGAGGAGCATTGGAGTATCAGCGTGTTTGTAACCAGTTATCGAGTGTTGATACTTTGTTACAGCAGGTTCCCTCCACCCCACCCAGCTCTTAAAACTTGATAAGTATATGTATCTTTTTTATGGATAAAAACGACGAGATGATTATATAGCACGTGTGTGCTGTTATTGGTGCTCATGTCTGAATAATTTTCCGTTGGTTCTGATTTCTATTATCTTACCGCTCCTAGTATGATGAGACTTTGTTTTTGTCTTATTTATGTTTTAATAGTTCTGAGTTTCATGATCTTTTTACTCTTCCCCAGGAGATGGACCATTTGAAGATGGCAGTTGCAAAGATTGGTGCTCATCACCCCAATGTTCTTTTGGTAGAGAAGTCAGTATCTCGATATGCTCAAGAATACCTTCTAGCCAAAGACATTTCACTTGTTCTAAATCTTAAAAAGCCGCTTTTAGAGCGTATTGCCCGTTGTACTGGAGCACAGATTGTCCCTTCAATTGATCATTTGACATCCCCAAAGCTGGGGTACTGTGAAACATTCCATGTGGACAGATTTTTTGAGGAGCATGGTAGTGCTGGGCAATGTGGGAAAAAATCAACAAAAACCCTGTTGTTCTTTGAGGGTTGCCCAAAACCTTTCGGTTGCACTGTAAGTTCTATGACCTGAAATATTTGGGGACATGAAAACTAGTCAGTACAAACACTTTTTTATTGGATAAAGTCAGTTCATACACATTATTGCACATAGGCTTTTCTCTTTGTTTTTTGCTTTGTGTTTATTAATTTTTTTTTTTGTGTGTGTTGAAGATCTTGCTCAAGGGTGCCAATGGGGATGAGTTGAAGAAGGTGAAACATGTGGTCCAATATGGAGTCTTTGCAGCCTATCATCTGGCCCTCGAGACATGTTTTCTGGCTGATGAAGGTGCTTCACCTCTAGAGCTCCCCTTGAAATCTCCCATAACCGTGGCATTACCTGATAAACCATCTAGTATTGAAAGATCCATTTCTACTATCCCTGGATTTTCTGTTCTCGCTGCTAGAGAGCATCAAGGAGCTGAACCTATTAAAGATGAACCAAATCCTAATTATGGCCACAAGACAGCAAATACCCCATCTAGCTGCAGTGGTTCCATTGAAAAATCACTGGTGGATGACTCAATTCACATGCATGAAGTCTCTGGAGATGCTACCCTACCAGCTCAGGATATGCCATCTTCCTGTTGCAATAGTGTCCTCCCAAATAATGCTTCCAAGGAGGATGATAAGAAAAGTCCAGAGAGTTTATTTCTAGACAGCCAAGATAAGAGCAGGGATACAATGTTGAACAATGATCTTATTTCGGATTCTTTTGGCACCTTGGAGCCTTCAGGGCAAGTTGGCAATAATGCGATCAGAGGTACTGCATTGGCTGCAAATCAGGAAGGCAACCCTGACCCACTTTATGTGAAGCACGATAATAGGTATGATGACATGTTACGCTTGAAAGAGGATTTTCCTCCCTCTTCTTCAGACCACCAGAGTATCTTAGTCTTCTTATCAACACGCTGTGTGTGGAAAGGAACTGTTTGTGAAAGGTCCCATCTTGTCCGTATTAAATACTATGGAAGTTCTGATAAGCCTTTGGGGCGATTTTTGAGAGATCAACTATTTGAACAGGTACTAGTTCTTCCAAATTAATTTTTTTTTTGGTTAAAAACTAAATTTTATCACCAGTGGTAGCCTTATCACCTCGCTAAAATGAGATTTACTTTCCTTGTTAGAGTTACACTTGCCGCTCATGTGAGATGCCAGCAGAAGCTCATGTTCATTGTTACACTCATCGGCAAGGGAGCCTGACAATATCTGTAAAGAGATTATCAGAGTTTCCTTTACCAGGGGAACGGGAAGGTAAAATCTGGATGTGGCACAGATGCCTTAAATGTCCCCGTGTAAATGGTTTCCCTCCTGCTACACGAAGAGTAGTTATGTCTGATGCTGCTTGGGGCTTATCCTTTGGGAAATTTTTGGAGCTGAGTTTTTCAAACCATGCGGCAGCAAGCAGGGTTGCAAGTTGTGGTCATTCTCTGCACAGAGACTGTTTAAGATTCTATGGGTATGTTTTCTCCTCCCAAATTGAATCTATGATAAAGGAGGTGCGGTGAGGAGCAAAAAGTATGCTGAACTTGATATGCATATAATGTTTGTTCTTTTGTTTAATTAGCTATCACTTCATTTAATAAGGCGGGCTTATATTCATCTGTCAACTCTTAAAACTCCATAGAAGAATGATTGTTGACCGCACCGCTTATTGTGTACTTGTATGCTTCAAGTCAAATATCTTTTATGGTGGAACAATAAAGATTGTCAAATGATTTTTTCAGTCAGTTATTCTAAAATTTTATTTATTTTTTATACAAGAGTTTCCTTAATAAGAGAAGAAGAATACAAAGAGTATAAGAATATTAAAAATTAAGCAGATTATGCAGATATAATTGAAAGTAAATTATTCTCACCTTGCATTTCACACTTATCACTTGAATAGCTCTTTTGAAAATTGGCTTTTTCTTCCTTTGTATTGTGAACCACATGAAGTACACATGCTCAACAAAATTGAAATTTATATCCAACTTTTGGTTGTTGTGTTGAATCATTGTTTTCTATGTGCAGTTTCGGGAAGATGGTGGCCTGCTTTAGCTATGCTTCAATTCACCTACATTCTGTTTACCTCCCACCACCTAAACTTGAATTCAACTATGATAGTCAGGACTGGCTACAGAAAGAAGCAATTGAGGTTGATAAGCTAATCTTAGTTGAGATATTTCATACACGTCCGATTGCCTCTATATTTACGTGATTATTGATCTTGTCCTCCAGGTGCATAACAGGGCTGAAATACTGTTTAAAGAAGTGAGCAACACATTACATCAAATTTCAGAGAAGACATCAGGTCCAGTGCTGCAGGAGGGAGGAAATAAAGTGTCAGATTTTAAGCATCTAGTCCTTGAACTTAAAGGGATGCTGCAGAAAGAGAGAGAAGAATTTGAGGTTGGTGGTTTGAGATTCAGTAAAATTCAGTCAAATTTTTGTGTATCTATCCCTCCGCTTACTTTCAAGAATTGGTTCATTTAATTCTTGTTGATTTTCTTTGTTGGACTAAGATGATAGTTCATTAATACTTGTTTTCCCATTTATAATGGCTTAGGACTTGTTACAAAAGCTGACACATAAGGAGGTCAAAGCTGGCCAGCCTGTTGTTGATATTCTAGAGCTCAATAAATTGAGCAGGCATATCCTTCTCCATTCTTATGTTTGGGACCAGCGTCTGATATATGCATCAAATCTAAGTAAAAAGAAGTTTCAAGATTCAAAGAATTCCTATCAGAGAGAGAAGTCAATTGGTTCTAGGGAAAAGGTTGTAGAGGCAGATGTGGCTGCCAGGCCAGCGAGAGATCATAGCAGTTTTGATTCATTTTTTTCCGAAACTAAACCTGATGGAAGCCATAATTTGGAAAGTGCTAGCCACCTTAGCCTGCCTGGTGAAGTGATTAAAGGCGAGGACATGGGTAAAGACACAACTCATGACAAGCTTGATCTTTCTCTCTCTGGTGTTGCAAATATCAATGATCAATCTGATTCTCTGGAGATTGAAGGTTCTGTACGGAGGGTTTCATCAGATGGGGAATTTCCTACAATGACTAGTTTATCTGATACCCTTGATGCTGCATGGACTGGTGAAAGCTACCCTATAAATTTGTCACACAGAGAAAATGGTTGTTTACCTCCTGATGCAGCTGTGACGGTTCATTCACCTGCAGCAAATTTAGTTACACCAACACCAAATTCTGACAATTACACTGCTGATATAGGTGGTATTGACATGGGACGTATGAATGACTCGAAATTGCTTTCCAAAGGGCTTGATACTAGATGGACTGGGATGCCTTTTGCTAACCACTTTAGTTCATTGAACAAAACTTCTGCCTTGAATACTCAGAAGCTTGTTGAGTACAACCCGGTCTACATTTTATCATTCCGAGAGTTGGAGCGTCAGACTGGTGCTAGACTGCTTCTGCCTGCTGGTATAAATGACACTATAGTGGCCGTCTACGATGATGAACCAACTAGTGTTATATCATATGTGCTTATGTCAATGGATTATCATGTCCAGATGTCTGAATCCAACAGACCTAAAGACAGCATTGAGAGTTCAGTGTCATTGCCACTCTTTGATTCAACAAGTCTACTTTCTCTCGGCTCTTTTGATGAGTCAATATCTAGTACATACAGGAGTCTGGGTCCTTCTGATGAGAGCATGTTATCCACTTCTGGATCTCGGAGTTCGCTGGTTGGCGATCCACTCTTATACACGAAGGATTTTCATGCAAGGGTTTCTTTTACTGATGATAGTAGCTCCCTTGGAAAGGTGAAATATACAGTAACTTGCTATTATGCAAAGAAATTTGAGGCTCTAAGAAGAACTTGTTGCCCTTCTGAGCTAGATTTTGTGCGGTCCCTTAGTCGTTGCAAGAAGTGGGGGGCCCAGGGAGGAAAGAGCAATGTTTTCTTTGCAAAAACCCTGGATGATAGATTTATAATCAAGCAGGTTACAAAGACAGAGCTTGAGTCATTCACCAAGTTTGCACCTGCTTATTTTAAGTATTTATCTGAGTCGATCAGTACAGGAAGCCCAACTTGTCTAGCAAAGATCTTGGGCATTTATCAGGTACATTTTGTCAAATTAGCTTTTTGTTCTGATCGCATGTAGAATTTTTACTAATGACTTATTTCTAGTACTTCAAGATGTAGCCCAATTCTTAGTAATGAAGTGCCCTGTAGCTCGTCTACTTTACCTCTCCTTCCCCTTTTTATGTATTTATAGGCGTAGTATTAATAACTACGTAGAAATGTGTTCATATACTAAATATTGATGAAGAAGTCTATGATGCAACCATTAGGTGCAGTTTTTGGATTGTTCGAATCTTGAAATATTTTTGTCGGATTCATGTTCAATTTAATACTCTAGATACTGCCACATGAAAAGTCATACAAACCCAACCAAATAAGTGGTTGCATCATAGATTTGGCTAGATTGTTGTTTCTGAACAAATTTTTTTTCCCTTGTGCAAATCATTATTATGTTTTTCAGTTCTCATTGGGTGTGTTTGTGTGCCTTTGAAGGTAACATCAAAGCATCTCAAAGGAGGGAAGGAAACAAAAATGGATGTTTTGGTTATGGAAAATCTTCTTTATGGGCGTAACATTAGACGGCTTTATGATCTCAAAGGTTCTTCTCGATCACGGTACAATCCAGATACGAGTGGAAGCAATAAAGTCTTGCTGGATCAGAATCTCATTGAATCTATGCCAACCTCTCCAATATTTGTTGGGAACAAGGCTAAACGATTGCTTGAGAGGGCTGTGTGGAATGATACTGCATTCCTTGCTGTAAGTCTGATTGCCCTTAATTTTCATTCTTTTAACTATAGAATTATACCGTTCCTTTGTGGATTTTCTTGCCGCGTCCTTTTTTTTTTAATTCTATTCTCCTATTTTGCTTTGTCCGCTGCCAAATATTCTCTACTGAATTTCTTGAAATATTTGCTCACGGATCATGATCTTCCCATGTTTAAAATGTTCACATTTCCACCTCTCCTTAACATGACCAAGGTCATAGCAACATGGGATGGAGATGTGAACATGACCCTCTCGTGTACCGTCCTGGTTGATAGTGTGAAACTTTTTACATTGACATTATATCAAAATTAATCTCATATATGTATATATATGTTATTTTCTTTCGGTAATATAATATTATATTCGTTTTGGCAGTCAATATATGTGATGGACTACTCATTGCTGGTTGGAGTGGACGAGGAAAAAGATGAGCTGGTTTTAGGTATCATTGACTTTATGAGGCAATACACATGGGATAAACACCTTGAAACATGGGTGAAGACCACAGGCATTCTTGGTGGACCCAAGAATGCTTCTCCAACCGTTATATCACCTCAGCAATACAAGAAACGGTTCAGGAAAGCCATGAGTGCATATTTCCTCATGGTGCCAGATCAATGGTCTTCTCCTTCAGAGCTGCACCCGAGTGGCTCCCAGTCTGACCTTTGTGATGAAAATTCATGAGGTGGGGCCCATTTTTGACTGATGTGATCAACATCTGAAGCCTGTAAATGTTTCCACTGACACTGGTTTCTCTCATACGCAATATTTTGTGCTGCATTGTATTATCCTGATAAATGCAGCTGTCAATTTGTGTCCATTTTCCAGAGATTGTCGAAAAGGGTATGCTGGATCGTATCCAGTCACGTCAAGGTTAACTGTACAGTGAATTGTTTCTTTCTTTTTCGTCCCTAATTGTTGTTATAATATCATGTATTTTCATGTCTTGCTTTCGCAATCGCATGTCTTCAAAAATTTTGGTTTACAAACTTTAATCACAACGTCGTATTGAAGGCTTTTTGTATGCAACTTCTTCTCATCGCTTGTAATAATTCAAACAAGAACCTCGCATGTCTAATAGCTGGCCTTGACATATAAAAAATAAAGGCATGTTATCTAGAATGCAATATATAATGTACCTTAGTCTCCTTGATCCTCCAGCCGAGAAAAGGAAATTGAATAATTGATATATGGAGTTACTAAGTGGGCTTTACATACAGATTAATAGAAGTGATCTCTGCATTCGAGTTTTCTGCTTGTAGTGAGGTTGCACTGGATATGGGCTTCAACAATATTTGTCCTACATGAAGATAGAAGCAAATTATGAAACACAAACCTAGATGTAAATAACATTAAGCATTAGTTTGCAGAAAATGGAGATATAATCACAAGGGGAATAACAATCAAGATGTCAAAGAATAGGTATTAAGAAAATGTTAAAACGGTAATTCTACAACATATAATCTTACTTTATTGGTTTGAAGAGTATTGTTCTTGTGGATGAATTCTGCAAATAAAGGTTCATCTTTGCTATTACCACTGGCAGTTGCTCCCGAATTGCTGTCCTGACCTATTAAAAGAGCACATAGCAACAAAACATTTTATAGACTAGTTGTTTTGACAAGTGTTTTATGAACCAAAAGTGATAATCATATATTTTGACAAGAGTACTTGATTAGTAAGTGAGGACACAAGTAAAGGTTGAATGTTGCATGTATGGGAGACTTAACGTGCCCATGGCCCAATGCTGCCAGAGATTGATTGTATCTAAAATTAATTTTTTAAATTGATTTAGATGTTAATCGAATTTAGAAGAAAAATACTTAAAATAGCATAATAATTATGCATTGATTTTTTTGGATCAAATCAAATTAACCATCTATTTTTCATTTAAAACGACTTTTTAGATTAATTTTCAGCTTTTATATGTTATAGCCATGTCTTTTTTACGAAAAACATTACTGTTTATTTTTTGTAGCCTATAGTTTTAGATTTTTACTCAAAAATAATTTTTGGTACATTGCAATATCTGTAACATTTGACCTTCTATATTTCACTACAAATGACTTCTTAGATTATTGGTCAACTTTGAAATGCTATAGCCATATCTTTTTTGTGAAAAACAAGGTTTTTCATTGCTATGCATTTTTCGTTGGCTATAACCTTGGATTTTCATTTAAAAATTATTTTTGACAAATTGCAATATTTGTAGTTTTTTACCTTCTAATTTCACGAAAAACCACTTCTTATATTAAATGATGTTTTTCATAGGCTATAGTCACGCCTTATTCGTCAAAAACAAAGTTTATCGTTAATAATCATTTTCATAGTCTATAGCCTTGAATTTTTACTCAAAAATGATTGTCGATAAAATGCAATTTTCATAGCCTATGATTTTCTCTATTACACTAAATACGACGTCTTAGATTAATGGTCAGTTTTCATATGTTAATGCCATGCATTTTTTGTTAAAAATAAAGTTTATAGTTACTTTGCATTTTTCGTAGACTATAACATTGGATTTCCACTAAAATATGATTTTCGGTAAATTGCAATATCTGTAGCTTTTGGCCTTCTATTTTTTAGTAAATACGACTTCTTAGATTCATTGCCAGCTTTCAAAGGCAATAGTCATATCGTTTTAGCAAAAAAACAAAGTTTATCATTAATATGCATTTTTCGTAAGCTCATGAATTTTTTGTCAACAATGACTTTTGTTAAATTACAATTTTCATAGCCTTTGATATTCTCAATTTCTCTAAAAACTACGTCTTATATTAATTGTCAGCTTTCATAGTCTATAGCCATATCTTTTTTACGAAAAACAAATTTTATCGTTAATAAGCATTTTTTTGTGGGCTATAATTTTGGTTTTTCAATCAAAAAGAATTTTTGGTAAATTGAAATATCTACAATTTTTTATCTTCTATATTTCACTAAAAATGACGTCTTAGATTAATTGTCAGGTTTCGTAGGTAATAGCCATGTATTTTTTTTTTTTTTTGCAAAAAACAAGATTTATAGTAACTTTACATTTTTTTGTAGGCTATACCTTTTAATTCGCACTCAAAAATGATTTTCGGTAAATTGCAATATTCATAACTTTTGACCTATTTTTCCACTAATAACGACTTCTTAGATTCATTGTCAGCTTTCAACGGCTATAACCATATCTTTTTTGCAAAAAATAAAGTTTATCATTATTATGCATTTTTTGTAGGTTATAACCTTAAATTTTTTCTCAAAAATGATTTTCGTTAAATTATAATTTTTGTAACCTTCGACATTCTGTATTTCTCTAAAAATGACTTCTTATATTAATTGTCAGCTTTCATAGGTTATAGCCGTGCATTTTTCGTGAAAAAAATTTATTGTTACCATTCATTTTTCATAGGCTATAGTTTTTGTTTTTCACTCAAAAGGGATTTTCGTTAATTTTCAATATCGGTAGCTTTTGACCTTCTATATTTCACTAAAAATGTCTTCTTAGATTAATTGTCAGTTTTCGCAAGCATTAGCTATGTCTTTTTTGCAAAAAAACAAAGTTTATCATTACTATGCATTTTTCGTAAGCTATAACCTTAAATTTTCTCTCAAAAATGATTTTAGTTAAATTACAAGTTCTGTTGCCTTCGACATTCTCTATTTCTCTAAAAAGGACTTTTTATGTTAATTGTCAACGGCTATAGTCGTGCATTTTTTGTGAAAAAAAAAATTTGTTACTATTCATTTTCATAGGCTATAGTTTTTGTTTTTCACTCAAAAGAGATTTTCATTAATTTTCAATATCGGTAGTTTTTGACCTTTTATATTTCACTAAAAATGTCTTCTTAGATTAATTGTCAGCTTTCGTAGGCAATAACCATGTCATTTTTGGGAAAACCAAAATTTATCGTTACTATACATTTTTCGTAGGCTATATCGTTGATTTTCACTCAAATGATTTTCGGTAAATTACAATTTTCATAGGATGCGACCTTCTCTAATTTATTAAAAATGACTTCTTAGATTAATTGTCAACTTCCATAACCTATAGTCATGTTCTTTTCGCGAAAAACAAAGTTTATCGTTACTATTCATTTTTCGTAGGTTACACTCAAAAACCATTTCATATGCTATAACCATGTCTTTTTGAAAAACAAAGTTTATACCTTTGCATTTTTTTTGTAGACTTTAGATTTTCACTCAAAAATGGTTTTGGATACATTGCAATATCTATAGCTTCTCACCTTCTATGTTTCACTACAAACGACTTTCTAGATTAATTGTCAGCTTTCAAAGGCTATAGCCATGTCTTTTTTTTTTATTGCAGGAAACAAAGTTTATCATTGCTATGCCATTTTTGTAGGCTATATCCTTGGATTCCACCTACAAATAATTTTTGAAAAAGTGGAATATCAATAGCATTTAACCTTCTATTTTTCACTAAAAACAACTTCTTAGATTAATCGTCAGCTTTCATAGGCTATGACCATGTATTTTTTGCGAAAAATAAAGTTTATCGTTATTATGAATTTTTTCGTAGCATGTGCCTTGAATTTTCACTCAAAAATGATTTTCGATAAATAGCAATATCCGTAGTTTTTGACGTTATAGTTTTTTTTACTAAAAATCACTTCTTATATTAAATGACATTTTTCATAGGCTATAATCATACCTTATTTGTCAAAAATAAAGTTTATCGTTAATAAACATTTTTAGTAGGCTATAGTCTTTTTTCAATCAAAAATAACTTTTGAGAAAATGCAATTTTTGTAGTCTATGATTTCTCTATTTTACTAAAAACAACTTCTTAGATTGATTGTCAGCTTTCATATTCTATAGCCATTTTTTTTGTGAAATAGAAAGTTTGTAGTTACTTAGCATTTTTCATAGATTATATTGGATTTTCACACAAAAATGATTTTTGGTAAATTATAATATCCATAACTTTTGACTTTATATTTTTCATTAAAAATGATTTATTAGATTAAATGTCAGCTTTTATAGAATATAACCATGTCTTTTCAAATAAAGTTTATCATTATTATGCATTTTTTTGTAGGTTATAACCTTGAATTTTCACTCAAAAATGACTTTTGGTAAATTATAACTTTCATCATATGTGACATTTTTTATTTCCCAAAAAACGACTTCTTATATTAATTGTTAGCTTTCATAAGCTATAGCCATGTTTCACGAAAAGCAAAGCTTATTGTTACTATTCATTTTTCGTAGGCTATAACCTTGAATTTTCAGTAAATTGCAATATCTGTAGCTTTTGACTTTCTATATTTCACTAAAAATGACTCCTATTAATTACTTGGTTTCATAGGCTATTGTCATGTCTTTTTTGCGAAAAATAAAGTTTATCGTTACCATATATTTTTCGTAGGTTATAGTCTTAAATTTTCACTCAAAAATGATTTTCGGTAAATTTCAATTTCCATAGCATGCGACATTCTCTATTTCACTTAAAAACGACTTCCTATATTAATTGTCAGCTTTCATAGGCTATAACCATGTCTTTTTTTGCGAAAAACAAAGTTTATCGTTATTATGCATTTTTCGTAGGCTATACCTTGGATTTGCACTAAAAAATGATTTTCGATAAATTGCAATATCCGTAGCTTTTGACCTTCTATATTTATCTAAAAATGATTTCTTAGAATAATTGTTAACTTTCATAGGCTATATAGCCATGTCCTTTTTGTGAAAAATAAAGTTTATCATTATTATGCATTTTTCGTAGGTTATAGCCCTAGATTTTTACTCAAAAATGATTTTTGATAAATTGGATTTTTTTGTAGCCTATAACTTTCTTTGTTTCAATAAAATTAACTTCTTAAATTAATTGTCTACTTTCAAACTATAGCCATGTCTTTTTCACAAAATCAAAATTTACCATTACTATGTAGTAATCTAAAGCTATAACCTTGAATTTTTACTCAAAAATTATTTTTGATAAATTACAATATTTATAAATTTTGACATTCTATTTTTTTACTTAAAATGACTTCTTATATTAATTGTCAACTTTCATATGTTATAACCATGCCTTTTTCAAAAAAAAAAATTCGCTATTATGCATTTTTCAAAAGCTATTATTTTACAAGTAGGAGATGACTACTTGTGTAGTTTTGTTTACATTTATAAAATATAAAGGCACCAAAGTCTAAAATGGATGCCGATGAAGCACTTCAAAGAGGACGAGGAAACTCAGATTCTATAGAAAAATCTGGGATAGAATCTTCACCCATAGATAAAAGTACATCATTCTTTTTTATTAATATTTGTTTCTTCTAACATGATTTCAAAGTGACGTTGAAGATTCAAATTTGGTGAGACAATTTAAACCTAACAACTAGTTAAAACAAGAAACCAAGAAAGTAAAATGTGTGGACATTAAAAAAAAAAAATTACAAAATTCCGGCAACTCGGCAACTTTAAACGCAAAATTATTCTAGGCGACAAGGAAGTACAGTACTGTCTGTCACTTGGAATTGAAATTGAAGAAGTATCTTTAACTTTCCCGCGAGGCAATACATTGTTCTCTGTAACTTACAATCAACCCGAAAATGGGTCGTGTGGCATTAAAGAACATAAAAGCAAGGGTAATCCCTCAACCATATCAACCAGATACGCAGATCCAACTGTCTTACAACAACACCAGCGAAATGCCGGCGAAATACATTGTTGGTTGCTGACTAATGAATAAAATGTACAACGCAAAAATATCCACGAGTATTTTTTTCAAAAAAAATGCACAGATCCTCTGCGGCAAAACCACAAACCCGCCATCCCTTGCTAATAATTCTACAAAATTATCTAGAATGCAAGATATAATGTAACTTAGTCTCCTTGTTCCTCCATCCGGGGAAAGGAAATTGAATAATTGATATGAAGTTGCTCAGTGGCTTTACATACAGATTAGAGGAGATTTTCAAGCTCAGTTTGCAGATCCTCTATGGATTTCAGATTAATAGTATTGATCTCTTCATTAGTGTATTCTGCTTGTAATAATGATTGTACTTGGATATGCGCTTCAACAATATTTGTCCTACATGAACAATATTTGGTAAGATTCAACATAACTAAGGTTAGTAACAAATTATGAAACACAAACCCAGTTATAAATAACAACTAACATTAAGCATTAGATAATCACAATGGAAATAACAATCAAGATGTCACGGCACACGTCTTCAGAAAATGCTTAAACAGTAATTCTACAACAATCTTACTTTATTGGTTTGAAAAGTATTGTTCTTGTTGATGAATTCTGCAAATAAAGCTTCATCTTTGCTATTACCACCGGCAGTTGCTCCTGAATTGCTATCCTGACCTATTAAAAGAGCACAGAACAACAATTAAGCAGGATAAAAAGAGCAGGAATTACGAACTTTATATTCAAAAAGTCATCTATCCTAAATTACTAACTTGAATAAAACAGATAATTCAAAAAACAAAAACAAAATGACAAGAACAACATTTTTTTTCTTTCTACTTGGTATTTTGTTCAGACATGACAGCATTAAGGTGTAGACAAGTTTCTGCAAAACCACTTGCTCCAACACAAGGGACAACGTGAACAATGAACAATTCAATTCCTGGGACACAGACTTTCAGCCTTTCTGCTTTATCTAAAGTCACGTGTTACTTATTTCAAAGATAAGATTGGAAGCATTAGCCAAATAAAAAAGATCGGAAGTATTGAAGATAGTAAGCAAGTTTCGAAGATTAGCTTGGGGTTTTGGTGCCTTTGCATTGCAATTGAAAAATTATTCAGCCAAATTTTATTTTTGATTAACCAAAAATAAGAATTGATAGTAGCATCCTCTCGGGAATAGTATTTTCCATTGTCCAATGAATAAATAAGTGCATAATTCGAATGACCCACCTTCTGAACTAGTTCAGCCACCTTATCTGGAGTAGCAAAAGCCTGATCTTTTAGAGGCTTGGCCATAACTTGCTCCACCTTTTGATTCTGACCACCTGGAGATAATGCAACTTTGACTGCCGTAACCTACAAAAACAATATGGACAGTCCTGTAAAAATCTTCCTCGTTCCGAAGGTAATTGAAATAGCTAAAGCAATTATTTGACTTCAAAGAGATTGTTGTCAAGAAGCAGTTACTACTAAATAATAATGTAATAATAACAATAATAAATGAAGTTACAAGGAAGTAACAAATGTACTGATGTAAGAAATGAAAAAAGTAACATGCATGATTAAGACACGAGACTTGCAGCATGCAAATTTTTTTTAAAAAAAAAAAATGTTATAAGAACCAGTTTTATTTACCAAGTGCACTTTAAAGTGAGATTCTGTTTCACCAGCTGGCAAAGCAATAAAAAACTTGGTTACAGTTACAAACCTTTGTAACAAATGAGAGCAGAGGATCCACAACTAGCTTAGTAACTGACATTATGAACTCTTCACAAGTGGCTTTAAGGCTTTTTTCCAGCTCCTGAAATGAGAAAATATATGTCAAAAGGCATTAGACGATGGTCTAAATTTCACTGTGCAGCACATGAAATAAGAAATAACAATGAGTAGTGCTTTATATTCCCGTATGTGGTTATGGATTCAAATCTTGACAACGGTCTTTGTATTGAGGGGGGGTCTTTGTATTGAAGAGGGGGGGGAGGCTTCATACATATACGCTCCCCAAAACCCTACCCAGTGGGAGCCTTATGCATTGCGCCACCCTTTTTCATATTTCCCTTAAAGTCCTCATCTATGTGGACAATTCCATTTTAATGATTATTCAATCAATTATTGCTGGTGTAGAGACGATCAGCAGCAGTAGGATTTCCATTCCAAACATGATTAAGTATGACTAATTCTCTGATTAGGAGAGAAACTCGATGGTCAAATTGCAAAACTAATTTTGAGCTAACAGGAAAAGAAAGATACCAGGACTGAGGAAAGCACGTGATCATTGCCGGTGTGAAACTAGCAAAATTCTTATGCATGTTGGAGGATTGATTATATATGAAAATGAAAACCAAGTTAATTTTGAATGAAAAACTTATTTTCCAGGAACAAATGCCAAAGAAGATAATTTAAACTCTTCAATAGAGGGGATGGTTAAGTCTAATTAATGTTTCATAGTTTGTGATATGATTTGACATAATGTACGAGCTAAACATCATCAACAAGGGGGTTGCATTACAAGTCATTAAACAAACAATATTAATTCCTTAGTTACGAACCTTCTTGGTGTCAATTTGGTTTTCCAAAACTCTTGGAGACAATGTCCTCGCCAGTGAAGTTGATCTTGACCACTCAAACAGTGAGGCTTGACCTCTCAGGAGTCTTCGTAGATGATCCTGGAGCATATACAATGTATCCATATGTAAAATTAGACTATTCTTTGACATATTATATTAGTGAGTTACTAAAGCTAAATCAGCAAACAAAAACAAAAAATTTAAGTGTCGTAATAATGCCTGAAATATTAACAGGCAACCTTCACGATTAAAAAAACTTCATACAGCATCCTTACACCCAGTTGAGAATCTTAACATAGTAGATCCAAGGATATGGAGAGCAAATTTTGTAGTTTATTAGATAATTGGTAGTTTTACTTCTAGAACTGCATCTTTGATTTATAATATTCTGGAGTGAAACCCATTCATCTTTGTCAATCTCCTTGCCCCTAAATTTGCTTTGGTGTATTGTCATCTGATTTGCAGAGAGATTGCACTTCCTTACTGCATGCCTAATCTCCTTACTCCTTGGTTCACATTTTTTTTAATCATTTTCTTTCTTCATCGCTTTTAGATCCCTTATGCCACTGGTATCCGCATTATCTATATTTAATAATACTTTTTCGATTAAAAAAGTACTTTCCTCTTGGTAATTAGTTCATTGAGTCATTTAATAATACTTTTTCTATTAAAAAAAGTACTTTCCTCTTGGTAATTAGTTCATTGAGTCAATGGTAGCAACCATGGGTAAAATTTCAAGAATACTTGGTCTTTATGAGAAGTAGGTTTCATTTGAATGAATAATGAAGCAACAATCATCTCAAGATTCTAACCATTATTGTAGAGAGAATACTTTGAAGTTCATATACTGAATTTGAAGTATGTGAAATGAACTGATGTGAAGTTTGAGTTGGCCAAGTTCTTTCTTTGTTCCTCACGTAACAATAAAACGGAAATAACAGATGATGAAATGAGGGTGAAAACTTGACAAGAACTTAAACCAAGAACAAGGATACATTGCACGCAGCTCACACGACATACTATAGGCCAAGAAACACTAACCAGCAAATGAGAGAAATCAAGCTCCTTTTGTGTGACTGAAAATTCTATATTGAAAGGTGCAATCTGGAAGACCAAACAAAAAATGATTACTCACAAATTATATAATGTACACTAAATAGATTATAAGGGCAAGTCCTACATGGCAGGATTACCTGCTCTCTCAAAATTAAAAGATGCTTTATAAGGAAGAGCTGCCCGTCCATTAGGGATGATCTCTTTGTAATTAATTTACTTGCTTTCTGTGGCAGATAAGAGGAATCAGCAATCACAAAACAAGCAATATTGGAACCCTAAACATGTCAAGGACAGTTACCAAATCCAAATAATCCATGATATAAACAAAGCACACCCCTGTATAGATAATCAGAAATTTCCTCCTTAATAATATTTATATTACATTATTGAATCATGATCTCATTATACAATTCACATAGCTTATTTTAACCTCACCTGAATAGAAGTTGAGCAAACTTCCACCGCTTCCTGATTGAAATGACAAAGGCTGATAGTAAGCTACCTATTTAAAGAATGGCAACACTAGACAAGAAACCAAACATAGTTAAAATAAAACCACTATACCTGCGCTAGGCCTGTGAAAACTTCTGACTCTAAACAACGATACAACTTTGAAAGACATGATAGAGTTTTCTCTAGGGGTGGATACCATGTCTTAAAAAAGTCAGGGTTTTCATCAGCCTGAAAATTTAAAGCAAGCAACGAATTACAAGAAATGGAAGACAAATAAATAGAATGTCATCCTGGAATCTAAATCTTAATTACATATAGCAAATTTTTATCAGAAAAAAAATTCATATAGCAATTTGTCAAAAGAGAGACTTCAGGAAAACATCCACCAATAACAGCAAAACAGATAAAAGTCTGGTTGTAATCTTCAGTATGTAAAGAAACGAGACATTCGGTATCACACACAACATTGTGCATGCACGTGTGTGCGCGCTACAAGAACATGACATGTTCAAGAAAGACTCCACAACTCTAAATCAGTACCTAACAAACCTTTTCATAAGGAAATTACGGGCAAAAGCAGGATGGCATTGGGGGAAGAATAACTGATTCTTCACGGGGTGTCAAGAACATCTCAACATGCCTTGGCATCTTATTCAATGTGCCATAGGCCATGACGGTTTCCAGTTTGGACAGTATTTTTGGGAAGAGGATAAAAACAAAAAATCATCCCATAGTTGAGACCATGTTCGCATAACTCAATAAGCAACAAATGCAGCAGTAAACACCCAAAAACCAGAACATAAATAAGTCTAATGAGAATTACTAGATGAAAACCAGCATGCAATAGTCACCATTATTGAGAAGCATGAACGGTTTAATTATCTGTCTTCAAGCTGAAACAAGAAATTAAAGGGAAATATACTGTACAGGATTGATCTCAGATGTACTTTCAGCAGATCTCTTCAGCTTTTCAGGGTAGTCCAAGTCTTCATTAGATGGTATGTAATTCGCAATCTATAAAAAGATTCAAAAAATGGTTTCCAAAAATCAAGATATCAGAAAATAAACTTATTATCATAACCACATCAAGGGTCAAAATATGGTGAGCCAAAAAGTTATCGACCAGCAAAAGAAAACAAATAAATAATATATTAAATGCCACACTATATTTGTTATGATCGGCAATCATTTACCTCAATAATCTGCATATATCCATAAGTACTTGACATCTCTCTAATCCCTAGACATGGGCAATATGACTTGCGTATATGCATTCTATGATTTCTACTATACATGGTTGTGAATATTTGCTTTGTTGAACTGATAAATCAAGACATGATAACTAAAACCCAACTAGGTAAACAGAAAGCATTGTTGTTGGAAAACCTCAAGAAAAAGTCAAGATTACCAAATCATTCATTCTCCACATAAATAAAGAGACTTTGGCCATTTAAAGAGGTCGACAATGGTCCAATTTCTTTCAAAAAATGAAACACCTAGTTTAGTATATGAACAAGATTAACAGAGTTCTACATTTAATAGTATTTTTTGTCCTTTTAGCAATGAGTTGGATAAACAAACACCAGAGACCATAATCTCACAAAATCAAATACCTTTAACGGCAAAAGTATAAAATAAACCAAAAACAAAAAAAAACTGAAAGTAAGCATACCTCATCACGGATATGAGTTCGAGCACGAAATGTCAGCCGCTCATGAACATCTGCTAAAATTCTCTCAAATGTAGGACGAAGACCAGCTAGTGATTCACTCCTTTTACTAGGCTGTTCCCCCATGACTTCCACTTTAAGTATATCAACAAGTTCACAAAGAAAATCAATATTTGTTTCATGAACAAGTTTTGGCCGCAGTGTGTCATACAAATATGTTGACCTGCAAGCAAAGTTGATCAAATCATCAGAATGATAGACATTATACACATGTTGTGAGTATGGGAATTCTGCTTTTAAAGAATAACATTCACAAATAACAATAGGAACAGTTAAAGACGGGATCATAAGGTGGGAAGTATCATCAACCCAAGCAAGGTACCACCTTGCAAATTGGACATGCATTGAGCACCAATACTGTTCTAATATTTCTTTACTTCCTTTGTCGAACACTCTCTGGACATTGTTACATACCCAGAACATTTCTTAGGACACCACACAGATATCCTGCACTTGAACTATTCTTATGTAACAGAAATACAAACTTACAGAGGATCCATTAACAGAGCTAAACTTGAAATATCCTTTGAAGAAGCTGGGAAAAAATGATCAAAGAGTTGGTGCTCAAGTTGACAGACCTGTACTTCAATATACAGCCAATAAGCTTTTCCACCATAAAAATATGATGCAAGTAATATCATTTACAAGTTCACATTTATCGAAACATATAAATAGAATAAGTACAAGATTCATTTTATTTTTCCGGTTGACAATATGTATGCTTTGCATAATTTTGCATGCCGAGTTCAGAACACCAGAGAATATGCAATTTTAAAAGTACTTTATTTAAAATTTAAATGATTAGGAGTCCCTAAAATTAGTAATCCCTTTATCTCCTTGATTCTATGATTTCTATCCATTTGTTCTTCTAGCCAAGATAAAAGGTTTTGGGTTCTATCTTGCAAAACTTACTTTTAATCCCTACGGGTCCGTTTGGACATAGAATTGGAATTGTAGTTCAAAATTTTAAACTCAATTTCAACCCACAATGCATCTCCTCTTCATTTTCTTTTCTTGAGGTTTATGACCACCATTTTTACACTTAATTGCTCATGTTGTGCCACTTTCTAATACTGTCTAAAGCCAATCTAAATACTTAAATATCATATGGAAATGGCCTTCGCACTATATACAACACAGACACCGACAACTGAAAGCCATAGAAAGACATCATAACATTAAAAATAAAACTACCTGAATGAGATATGCACATCCCGATCTAGTCAATGACGGCAAGGACTCTTTCTTGGCAAACTCTGATATTCGCTGCTGAACAATACCTCTTATCTTTATGGAATCAAACAAAGAATCTTGCAATCAGTTGACCAAATAATATGGAAAAACAAAAATACAGACACAAGGCCAAGCATTTATGTATCTTCTCACCAAAGAGAGGCGTTGTTCACAGTATAATTTGTGGCATTCTGCAAGGATTTGCCCATATTCTTTCCTTGAAGACCTGCTTTCAATTTCTTCAAGTAGTGGCTTAAGCTGCAAAAATTACAATTCTTAATCAGCTGTACAGAGAAACAGAGATCTGCTGAAAAAGGTATATTTATTAAAGCTGAGTGACCATTTTGTTTTCTCTCTGTAACCTACCGTCAAATCCAAAGATTTATTTTATATAAAAATGAAGGCTTACCTCACTAGCGGCTGCCTTGAAGCGAACATATATTACAGATGCCTCTACTCCCTCAGAGATAGATGCTTTGCCACCACCACTTCCACGGATTGCTTCCTGGACCTGATGTAAAGGTACATACCACATTAGTTTACCATAAAATTCTAAATATTTATGTCCTTGAAGATTCACATATATTATCCTAAATTAACTTCACCTGAGAAGAGGCGCCTTTAAGAACACCAAGTACATGAGAACGCATCATGCCAAGTGCTCGAGACTATCAAAAACAACAAATTTTCCAAGTTATTGAAGGATAAATATTTATCAAACAGGGGATATAATAGGACTTCCAACCATAGACAGAAGGAAAAAGTTGTGCATACTGTTTACTTAAATTGCTTAACACTTCCTAGTTCCTATAAATAAATTTATATACCTGGAGTTGTCGAAATTTAAGCAAGTAGACACTGGATTCGGCATACTGTGGATTGCTTTCAACATACCTTGCATGAGAGTTAAAATTGTCAGTCATCACATCACATGTTCAATTACAAAAAAAAAAAGATAATGCTGCAGTTAATATTACTTACTGACATTGTATGCAATGGAACAAAATGCAAAAATGAAACTGGATATTTACTCACGAGATGCATTCATCAAGCCTTTTGAGAAGTGGGAGGAAGTTTTCACTTCCGACGTTCATGTTTGGAGAATAAAAATTAGTAGAAACCTGCAGAGAAGAATTTAAACAAGCCACACTGATCACTAATAAAAACAATTACTATTTGCAGGTTTACATTACATTCACAACTTCTGCATTAAACAAATACATTGTAAACCTCTGTATAAAGAATATATATGGCTTTAATCTAAGCTAGAGAAAAAACACTGCCAGCTCCACCAGCAGACGCATGCTAGATAAAAATAACATGCAGAGTTAGAAAGACTAAAGCAGCAGCAGAAAATAGTTGTTTGACAACTCATAACACACAACAGTAACAATAAAGAAGTGCTAATTACATCAAATTAAGTGACTTTAGTACAAATAATATCCTTACTTCCAAAAAAGATACAAATTTAATATGGTGCTGATCAAAAGGCACAATTGAAGAAACAAAACTAAAACGTAGAATTATGTATGGCAACAAAATTTCAAAATGCAATAGGGTGCAAATCATATGCAGCAAATAACTATCTGAAGTGAAATTCTTGGTTAGGCACAAGTCTAACACATTACTCTCCGTACCACCTTTATTCTGTGTCCCACCTAGTGTTTTTGGGTCCCATCAACTGGAACCTACTTTTATTATGTGTGTGCCCAAAGATGGTGTGTTGGACTTGCGTCCAAGCAATAATTTCTCCTATCTGAAGTTCATAGCACAATTTTTAGCATATCTGAAAACCCAATTCATTAAAAGTTTAAAACAATGAAAAAGAGCCGATTTGATGTTAGTCCGTTTATCAGTCCAGACTATGACACTTATTTCACAATGTTCGAGAACTTTGGAAGATAACGCCTCCTTAATTACATATTCTGCAGGAAATTACTAGTCCTAGCATTCATTGTTGCACTGTCCTGATGTTTACCAGAATGGCACCATTCAATGCCCGATATTGTCATGTACTAAAAGCATATAGATTTTGTATATCCTATCAGCATGTTCACATTCTTCAAAAAGCTATATGCTATTATATCAATGAATAAGAAAACAGATATGATGGAAAGATAAATATAAGAAAAGCTCCAGTCAAGCCAGCAGTCAAACCTTACATTCTCCAGTTCATCAAAGTAATTGAGTTTACTACGAAGTGCTTCCGCAAAATCAATTAGCCTTTGCTTCTCTTGTAGCTGTAATAGGAAAACAAGCGTGAGAAAATCAGTCATTTCAGCTGAAAAGGAAACCAAGGTGGCTGAGTAAGGAAAACAAATAACATAAAAGAATGACCTTTTGACCTCACCATAGAAATAATAGTAATAACACCTCATTTATGTTCCAGCTGAAAATTTGTACAATGCATGTACAGAGAAATGCAGCAAAGCAATCTAAAATCTCAACTTTCCCACCTTCCGTTAACTTGAATTTTGTTATTTATTTATTAGTTTACATATGCATGAACCTATGCCCCACCCCCTGGCCCTGTTATTAAATGAATAAGATACTATGACAAACATTACCCATAATATGACTTATCCAATCAGTCCAGCTAACACTTCTTGAAAAATGAAAATTCGAGTACGGTGATAAGTAATAAAGCCATACCAATCTGTCGCATGCATCGTGAAGCGTTTTAGTCTTTGTAGCAACTGCCTGATGCTGCAACTGTAGTTCGTTGAATAAGTCCAGTGTGTCATCGACCTGCAAGAGATCAAGATATCCAAATGGAAAACTAGACGAGATAAAAATAGTCACCAAATCAGATAGCTGTAACTAACTCACTCACTATAACAAGATACAAAAAAATCACCTGTTGGAGAATATCATCACACGTTTGTATGCGCTCCGTCAGAGTGTTCACATAATGTTGATATTTCTCTTCTGTCTACAACAAGAGAACATAATAAGTTAAACTCCACAACCAAAATTTACAAAGTTTCAACCAACCAGCATAACAAGACACATCACTAACCTCCGATTTCATTGCAGATTCAAGATCCGTAAACCAATTGTAGAACTACACCAAAGATAACAGCAACTACGTAGATAAATCAAAAAATACATGCCAAAGTAGCAATTCAAACCACAAAAATCAGATGATGAAGGCACCTGATTGGTATTGACCATAACAGCCTCAATAGAGCCAGAATCATCGAAGGAGCTGCCCTTGGATTTAACCGACAAAGCATTGTCTTGCACGGACGCATTCTCCTGAGCCTATCAAAATGCAGTTATATTTGTGAACAGCAATTGCCTTATCAGAACGTGAATGGCAGAGTAAGCACGAGGAACGAAGGCTTACCAGCTTGAGAGGCAAAGGTCGCTCGGAAACGGCATGAGAGAGGGAACTAATCGCCGCTTGCTGGTGCTCCGTCAAAGGCGCATTCTGCAAAACACACAATTTCAGTGTCAATTTAGATATGGAATCTGAGCAATGAGCATAGCGTTGCAGATCTGGTTGATTAGGGAGTGGAATTTAGGAGGAAATGGATTAAGATGACGTAATTGAATGGAAATGCAGAAGGAAAACGAGATCTAGAAAATCAGGGGAAGAGAAGAAGAAAGGGAATGGAATTGAAAGAGAGACCTGTTCCCAAGTGGAAGCAAAGTTGTAGCCCCTGGAAATGGCAGCGGAATTGGGAAGGGATTGAGGTGGACCTCTGCTTCCCATTTTCGTCTTCCTCTTCCTTCCTTGCAAGCTCTGTGTTCTTCCAAGCGCTCTCTCTCACTTCAACAAGCTTCTTTGTCTTGTGTAGTTGTGTTCAACAGAAACGCTGCGTTTTGTCTATCAATCTATCTATCTATGTATTTACAACTTACAAGAACGCAAAAGAGCGAAGAAATGTAATGCCTTTTTGTTAGGGGATATGGGCCTGACCCCCAAAAAATGAGAAAGAGGATGCAGGCACAATGGAAGCAGAACCAATGAAAGCCCATCAAGTGGCGTATCCCAAACTAGTCTATTTATTTTCACTTGAATTATTTTCACTTTGTACTCTATATTTCTTTTGTGGTTTCGTAAGGTGTCTATTTGACGATGACTAGTCCCTTGATCCTCAATTGAGTCCAAAAGATGCAGGTCTCCAGCAATTTTTTTTCATTCTCATTCCACCACTGATTTAAATCCGAGTAACGAAGATTAAAAGACACAAATCCCTTTTACTTATGACAAGTCCAATCAATTTTTGCTTTTTACTTATTATCAATCACCAATCATGATCCAAATATTTAGTTTAAAAGACAATTTAGTGTATCTATGTAATGGCCGTCTTTGAGTTTCTAGTATTGGTAAATATCCTAATTACATTTCATAATAATCATAAGGCCTATATATAGCCTTGTCATTGTAGGTAAAAACGATTTTTTGGTTAATGATAATTTTTGTAGTCTATAGCCTTGTCATGATTTTTATCATGACCAAAAGAAAAAACTTGTCTTTTTTAGGTAATTAGAATTTTTTAACTAATGAACATATTTCATTGTTAGCTTTGTCATTTTAATTAAACAGATTTTTTTTTTGTTAATGTACATTTCTCATAGCTTATATAGCCTTATCTTTTTTATTTTTTGTTAATGGACATTTTTTTACGATCTATAACATTGTCATTTTAGCTAAAAATGATTTTTTTTAATAAATATTTTTCATTGTCTATACCTTATCTTTTTAATTAAAAAAGATTTTTGGGTTGATGACATTTTTCATAATCTATAGTTTTATTTTTTTGGTTAAAAAAAATTGGTTGATAGACAATTTTTTACATTTTTCATATTGTATAGCTTTATCTTTTTAAGTTAAAATTGATTATTTGGTTAATGAACAATTTTCAAAGTCTATAATCTTATTATTTTAGTTTAAAAAAAAAGATGTTTTTGTTGGTGGTGTGAATTTTTTATAGTCGATAAATCACAGCTTATATTCTTATTTTTGTAGTTAAAAGAAATTGTTTGGTTAATATATATTTTTCATAACTCATAATTTTATTTTTTTCTTAAAAGAGATTTTTTTATTGATAGGCATTTTTTATAGCCTAATCTTATCGTTTTACCTAAGAAATTTTTTGGTTGATGCATTTTTCTTAGCTTAACCGCATCTTCCACGAATAATCTAATTTGATACTATCTAACTGTTATATTTTCACTATTTGATTATAGTTTATCTCACCCAATTTTCTCTTCACGCAACACACACTCTAACTCTGCCACATGTGAGACATGTGATGTGCAAGTATATTATTTAACAATTCATTTTCTGCGTGAAATTTTCAATAAGTGGATTTCCAATTCTTTGTAAAACTGAGCTTTACAGTCATCACTGCGACAAACTTAAGAACGGCATCGCAAAATGCATGGAGAAACAAAAAGAAAGGGGCAAAAGCAAAAGACGCAGCTGAATCCTTGAAAATCAACTATTAAACTGCGTGTATCATCAAGACAGAACAGGGGATAGAAACACAATGACAAAAAATATCTATTTTTTTGTATTGAAATTAGGACAGTATGGAGAGACAAGAATTTTTGTCTTTGTCCTCGTGTCTCTTTTACCAAACGCAACCTTACAACTTACAAAAAGACAGCCCAACAAAAGAAAACTGATAGTTCAGCCTCGTAAAAAGTTGTTTAGTCTTTAACGTCTGAAACTCCTTCCCCACAAATCTGAAACCTTGCTTCAGCTTCAGCCAAACAAGGAGAACTTATCACTTTACAGATACGCTCTTCCCCTCTTCCTTTCCTGAGAGCTAGCCTGTCATAAGATATTAATTAACATCAAGGGTAAGAACAAAGTTGAGTGAGAATAAAC
Organism: Nissolia schottii; assembly: GCA_003254905.1. NCBI lineage: Eukaryota > Viridiplantae > Streptophyta > Magnoliopsida > Fabales > Fabaceae > Nissolia > Nissolia schottii. The sequence goes on from QANU01006985.1 coordinate 1,139,149, forward strand.
ACTTGGTATTTTTGGGAGTTGAGCTAACCTTGTTGTTGTTGCATGAGCCATAATGTTGCCTCCAATAGGTTTGATTTGAGGTCCAGCAAAGACTGCAGAACCATCTACTTGTGAAACTACTTGGTTTGTTATGACAACAGCCACGCCAAACTGCAATTAGAATATCAAAACAATCTGTTAGCTCCAGAGTGATTTTATGTATGCCATGCATGTGTCCCAATCATAGAAAAGTTTACACTGCTTTCTTAAGAAGAGTCAAACAAAGTATGTCTTAAGCTGCACTTCCAGCATGACATGGACTTTTACCTCATCTGCCATCTTCTGAAGGCTCCTCAGAAACTTTGCTAGATGCATTTGCCGAGCTGAAAGCTCCCCCCTTCCAGAGAAATCTGTCCTATAGAGTGCAGTTGCACTGTCCACTATCATTACAGCAAACCTACATATATCATGAAACGGTAAGCCAAAAGCAAAGTTTAGTAAAGCCATAAGCAATGTGTTAGAAACTCAATTGGTGAGAACTCAGAATAGAGAAACTCAATGTGTTAGAAACTCAATTGGTGAGAACTCAGAAACTCAATTATGGTGTTATGCACTACTGCATCATTATGGCGTCCTAAACTTTGGCCGATCTTAACATTATTGTGCAAAGAGAACCATCAGAATTCAGAAGCCACACCTTGTTTCCACCATCATTGAAGCTGCTTCAATCAGAAGCCGTGATTGATGGTCAGTGTTATATGCTCTAGCATAAGCGACATTTTCCAAAACATCAGCACCATTCAGTCCAAACCTGTAGCATTCAGCAACGTAAATATTGAATGCAAACCTCAAAGTGTAGCAAATTCATATCAGCGATCATTATACCTATCTGCAATCTGTAAGAGTCGCTGAGGCCTAAATGTGCCCTCAGCATCTATGTACATAGCTTTTCCCTCGCCACCTCCTTGATCTAGGGGCAACTACAACATGAACAATAAATTGAAATATTAGATAATAATGGTCATGCCATAATGCAGTGACAGATGGTTACGAACTAAAAGTTCATGGCATGATTGTCAAAGCCTTCACAAACTCAATTTTATGCCAAATATGAGGAAAGTTTCAAGCTAAATGCACTAGAAAACTATTATTTGCCATGGAACTAAAGTTCATGGCATGCAAAACATGTAGAAAAGGGAATATTATCTTGTCTACCTATGCTCTCCTGGACTATGTTCAGGTACCACTTTATACAGACCAAAAGCAAAACTACATACTTGGCATGTGACACAGAGAGTATGACACAACTGAGTCTTCCCAGAGCGAAATTCACCATATAACTCAGTGATCGAACCAGTCTCAATTCCTCCTGTTAAAAGCAGTCATATCAAGTCATGACACTTCAACAGCAAAAAAAATATGATGCATAAAATTCACTCATAAACAATGTCTTTACGAGTTGGGTCTCACCTTCCAATATCTTGTCAAGCTCTCTTGACCCTGTAGTTATCTGAATGATTTCGCTCCGCTGGGCATGGAGTTGGCCAGCACTAGTAAAACCCATAGGGACCAATTTACAAGCTGTCAATAAACAAGTATCACAAGCTCAGTACACCTTCACAAGTAATAGCCAATGCTCTTGTGCCTCAAAATCGAATAAATTACTGAAGGGAAACAAAATGGGGAGGTGCAAACCCGCTTCAATAATCTTGTCAACTTTGGCTTCACTGATGCCCTTGATTTGCAAAAGGTCCTTCCTAGGAGTGTAAGAAACAGATTCAACTGTACAAATACCCGCATCTTTAAGCTTCTTAACGTCTAAGGCGGCTATGCCTGATGCCTGAGATCATAATTAAGCACTAAAACAAGTAAAAAGACCGAGTATCAAGGACTCGAACCATCATGTACTCTAATTACTCAACTATAGATGAAGCAACAACAATACAGCAGGCTAAATTAATTCCAAAACAGGTAAAGGAATTATAGAAGCAGAACAAATATCGATAATAGGGTTCTTTATAGCAACAATTATTTAATCTAAAACACAAAAGGGGGGAATTTCTTGCCTAATGTGTGTCAATGCACAAAACCCATTTCGGTGAAGCAACCATCATGAGTATGAAATTAAAGGAAATGGGTCATCGAAATCATGAAAAAGTACAAATTTTGTTGACAACCCTTCGAGAGGGGGAGAACCCAATTAGCAATTAGGGCAAAATGTGTGATTGGGTTGCATGTCAGAGATAATGTGAAGAGAATGAAATTGGAGCCAAAGGGTGTGTCGGTGACCTGAAGTTGTTCGACGGGGAAAGGTCCGTGTTGGATCCCTTCAGCTTCTTCGTGCTCTTGGACAGTTTTCTGGTGGCGCTGCTGCTCCATGCTTGCTGACATTTCTTATCTGAAGTCAGAACCCAAAAAGGAAAAATCAAACCTTTGGTGAATCCTTGAGGTGAAAAACAGAGAGGTGGGGCAGTGAGGGGAAGAAGGTTAAATCTGAATTCAACACAGAAAAAGGGACAAGGCTTAAAGGAGAAGGAAGGAAGGAAGGAGATATAGAAAGGGAGGGAATTGGGAAGAATGCGGGAATTCAAAAAGCGTAGAAAGGAGGCGCCAAAATGATGAATCTAGCTTGCTCAACAAGCTTAGGGCAATAGTAGAAGCAGAAACTTAAGCCTACGTTCTGAAAAGTGCTTTTTTTGTCGTCAGCTGGCCCAATAAAAACTTTCCCTTCTAAAATTACGTTTTGTCATTTTCTTTGGGCCTTGTTACCCTTTTGATGCATAGCTCTGTGTAGCCGAAAACATTATATAGTTGTCTATTATAGTTATAGATGAAGGTGATTTGATCACTTTTTTTTTTCCTCAAAAGTTTTTATGCTATAGGAATGAATAAGTTAAAAGTCATCTTCTGAGATTTGAAATTAACTTATAAGGTAAAAAGCTTTTTTTATTAATAAAAAAACATATATATAGCCTTGCTATTTTAGTTGAAAATAATTTGTTAGTTAATGAGAATTTTTTTACAGATTGTAGCCATGTTTTTAGTTAAAAAAATAAAAATTTGATTAATGGTTTTTCATAGCTAGCCTTATCTTTCCAGTTAAAAATAATATTATGGTTAATGAACATTTTTCATAGGTCATTGTCTTTTTAGCTAAAATGAACTTTTGGTTAATGAACATTTTTTATAGCCTATAACCTTGTGTTTTTAGTTAAATATAATTTTTTAATGGCCATTTTTCATGACTTATAGCCTTGCATTTTAAGTTAAAAGTGAATTTTAAATTAGTGACAAATTTTCATAGCATTGTATTTTTGCTTAAAAGAAATCTTTTTGTTAATCAACATTTTCTATAGCCTATAACTTTATATTTTTGCTTAAAAAAAGTTTTTTCTTCAACAGGCATTTGTGTTTTGCTTTTAAATTATTTTTTTAGTTAATGAGTATTTTTCATAACCTATAATCTTGTCTTTAGTTAAAAGTGACATTTTGGTTAATGAGCATTTTTATAGTCTATATAACCTTCTCTTTTCAGTTAAAAATGATTTTTTTTTTTTGCTTGATGGTCATTTTTATAACTTATAGCCTTATTTTTTTAGTTAAAAAAGAATTTTTCGCTTAATAGGCACTTTTTTATAGTCTATGACTTTCTATTTTTGTTTTATAAAGATTTGTTGGTTAATGAATATTTTTCATAACGTATAACCCTTGTCTTTTTAATTAAAAATTGTACTTCGGTTAATGAAATTTTTTATAGCTTATAACCTTTCTTTTTTAAGTAAAAAAATAAATTTTGATTAAATGACATTTTTATAGGTTACTCAAAGACTGAGCCATTTTATGTGTGAAAGAACAATATTGCTACCAACGGGGGTTGTTTCAAGTGGTAAGCGGCTTAGTATCGCTTAAGCAAGGTCCCGAGTTTGAGACCTTGTATACGACGTTATCCCCGCTGAGAGACTCACCCGTCATAGCCAAATGCGCCACCCGGATCGAACTGGATTCGTCAAGGCTAAGCCTTGGATACCAGGTAGACAACCTAAGAAAAAAATTTGTCTATTAGCCGTAGACCGTAATAAGTGATGTTTATTTTGGGGACTGAAGCAAGAATTTGATCGTAGGAAAGAAATAATCAGAACAAAACAAAACCAGAGAGAAGGCATCACTAAATTATTGACGTCACAATTATTTAGAAGGAAACATGTTTCATCAGGTAATCCACCAAAAACAAAACAAATAATAACAACCACATTTTGAATGAGAATAAGTTCCAACATAAGATGAACTAAGTATCTCAAACTAATAGTTTCACAATGGCTAGAACATTGCTACACAAGTCAGAGAAGTAATGGTTTCTCTCACTAAGAGAAGAAGATGATGAACCATTGTTGTTATCATCATCACTGATCAAATCCTTCAAGCCATCCTCACATGTCTCAGAATCTGACATAGCAGCCGAAACAAATGTATCCACATCATCATATTCACCATTCTCAAGTGCTTGTGATGCATCTTGTAAGTTCCCTACCGCTTCCAAGTATTCCTCAGCACAATCACCTAAGCAACTTGACATGTAAGTGTTACTATTGTTGGTTTTGCTGCCACTTGCTGCAGAGGATTTCAGCTCATAAACATAGGACAATGTCTTTGCAGCATCTTGTGTGGTGAGATTCAATGCAATCTTAGCAAGCCCTTTGAGATCGCATGTCTTGCTGCTAGGAACTGATCTTAAGGAAGAAATGCATACTTGGAAATGAAGGGTGTGCTTACAGGTTTCAGTGACCAAATCTTCACCCTCTTCTGTGTTGTGAAGTCTAGCACATTGGCCAAGCAGAACAATGCAATTCATCAGCAAGATTTGCAGAACCAGAATTTGAGTAGAAGGTGAAGCCTTTCTTGATGCCATCTATCTATGCCCGTGATTGTTTTATGAGCTGTGCATGTGTTGTTGTTATTGTTATATATATATATATATATATATATATATATATAAAAGGTAGACAAAGTTCATTAATTGATAGATAGACAAATACAAAAATAAAAAAATGTTAATTGGTCAGCTTCTTAACCGTTTAAATATTTAATTGATGAGGAAAGTGGATGCCAGTTTTGATTGCAAACAGAATAATACTTTTTTTTAAAAAAATTATGTAACCTTTCAATTATGCTGGTGGCTTTCATATTTTGACTGTCAGAATGACTCTAGTTTTTATGGATCACAAGACGGTGCATTTGTTTTATCTTATAGTTTTAATGTAACTTTTGGCCACTAGTATTTACCTTGTGTTCCAAAAGAGCATATGCCACTAAATGATGGCAACTTCTAGATTTTTAATTTATTTATTTCTGTAGTTGTTTTGATGACCAGCACAAAAGCATACACAAGTGTTGACTTGTGCTTTGATTTGAAGAAACGAGTAGCAATCCTAAAGAGAAAAATGTGGGCACATTTTTATACTTTCAAAAAGAGAAGACACTAGTTTCCCCTGCATGCCTGCAAGCACAAAAAAGATTTCATGAAACACCTTAATCAGACAAAACTGTTTTTTAATCAGCAAGGCCAAGGTACATATAACTTTTGCTTGCATAAATTCTATTTACTTCAGCATTTTTGGTGATAATACAAATGTTTAGTGCTTGCTAGCCCCCAAAAAAAGAAATCCTCATCAAAATGAGCAACACCATTTCAACTCCACCAATCATTGGCTCAACTCAAGCATTTCTAACTTAACAAATTTTTCAATGGGTCATCATTTGTAACACCCCTTTTTTCCTCTTCATTTTAATCAATTGTACAATCCTTGAACAGATGGCACACCAGTTCCCTGGACCCAAGTTCCCTTGAGGAATGCTCCAACAGTGAACTTGGCAGCCTCTTGCTTGTTGATGACCTTGTATCCAGCCCACTTGACCCTGCCATCAGTCTTTGCACCAGGTCCTGTGTTTCCATACTCAGCATAGTACAATGTGTTGAGTGCAAAGTCACCAGCCCATGGGGTCCACCCTGCAGGCTCAATGAACTCATCTATCTCAGACTCCATCACAATTGTCCTTGAGTACTCCTTCCATGGCCTACCAAGGTAGCTCTTGATCTTGCCCTTTACTGCAAGGAGGTCTTCTTCTGCCTTGATTGTGCACTTCTGAAGGACTATTCCTGTGGTCTGCTTCTTGTCCATCCGCCCCTGCGCGGTCACCATGTTCCCTTGGTTGTCCATTGGCTTCCTCACCATCATTATGCAGTTCTGGAACACAGCCGCCGCGTCGCCGAAGATGAAATCTATGGTTCCTGATATGATGCAGCTGCGGTAGAATTGCCTGTGGGTTTGGACGTATAGGGTGTCTTGGTAGCCCTCGAACCGGCAGTTGACAAACACCGATCGGTCGGCCTGGACCCTGGCGGCCACGGCTTGGTGTCCTTCGGGGCCTGCGGTGTTTCTGAATCCCATTGCCTTGCCAATGAATCCTTCTCCTAGCACAACTGCAAGGTGCATGAAAAAAAAAAATTAGTTAAGCAATACATAGATATGGAAAATGCTAGGAACCCAGAAACTTTTACAGAACTTAGGCTACGTTTGGTAACAGGGACACAACAGAAGGACAGAGACATAAAAACAGAGAAAATTCATGTCAAAGATTCTGTCTATATTTTTCTGACTATGAAGCATTATTCCACATATAAATAACCCTTTATCAAGGGAGGTTGTTTTATTTTTAGACTCTTTACCAAAAGAGGCAGTTTGGAAGGTCCTGACTCCATCCCTAAAGTTCTTGTTGCCAGTGATGATGCTCTTCTGTGATCCCTCACCATACAAGGTTATGTTCTGCATTTTCTTGGTTATGGTCACTTGCTCATCATATACTCCTTCTTTAACAAAAACCACATACCTGCATTTTCCCCAAAACAAAAATAATCAAACATGTGTAGCCTAAAAAATGCACCTTACTATCAATACAAAAAAAGATGTGGATCCCTCATAATAAGATGATAAATAACAACAACAATAGTAATATGGCGGCGGCTGTTCAGTGCACGAGACTCCCTGAGGATGGATGTTAGATGTATGCAGCCCTACCCCCCTACAAGTGGAGATGCTCTTTCCAAGATTGCTAGGATTACGGATGAGAATTATAAATGTCATTACTATATATATAATGAGAGGGTGCTATAAAGGGATCAGAGAGAAGCATATATACACACACACCTTCCCTTATATGTTTCAGGGATGGCTGCCAAGGCTTCAGAGATGGTCTTGAACTCTCCACTGCCATCCTTGGCAACAGTGACATTAGGTGTAGGCTTGTTATCTGCAGCCTTCAACAGCCTCCTGTCCCCAGGGCTAACCCAAGAAGGAAGGCCACCAACAATGTGCAAAGAATGAAGCGGCGAACTCAATTCGGATTCGGATTCCTCCTTCAACAATCTCCCCCCAGCAAGTGACTGGAATGTGGAGAGCAAAGACCCTGCCTGTGACACAATGGCGAGCGAGTTGCTCACGAATTCCCTCGAATCCTTGAACAGGTTCTGAAGATCAGTCTTCAGATTCCCCTCAGGGAATCCATCAATACAAGTTTGTTGGTATGAGATGACAGCACTGAGCCAGCAGTTCAAGTCAGGTGTCTTGGTTGAGATCTTCTGGATGTCACTGATCTTTGTGAGCTCATTGATTGTGGTCTCCATGTCTTCCTTGGCGTCCACAAAGAGCTGCTTGCAATCCTCAAATGCACCTTTCTCTGCCTCTGACTCAAACTTCATGCCATTGGTCTTGTTGAAGGCCTTGTCCACTTCTTCCATGGCAAACTTCACATAGAGCTTGAGGAGGTCCTTGGGGTTCTTGAGCTGTGGATCCTTCTGCATTGCATCACTCAGTGGCCCCTCACATTTTTCCTTGTAATCTGCTGAGCTGCACACAACCTTCACAACCCTCTCAGTGTGCACAATCTTGTTGTTGTTGGCATTGGATGGTGGTGATGGCGAAGATGATGATGATTTGTTGTTGTTGCTCTTTCCTACGTCGAATTTTGTGACGGCGACGGCCACTGCCGCGCCGATTAGGCCAACAAGGACAATGGAAGCGACAACACCAATGAGGAGCCTCTTCCTCATCTTCTGCTTCTTCTCATTTCTTCGCCTTTCGGAGATGACATCGAAATCCTGAAATGCTGCCATTTTGTTTTTGAGAAGAAACTTTAGGCCTAAGGCAGAGGGGGGATTTCTTCCTTCCTCCTCTCTCTGCCTAAGGAGAAGGGGAGAATGTGTTTTGCTGTAGAGATGATTGGCCCTTCAATTTTCAAGCTGGTGTGCTTCAATCTTTGTACTTAAAGGTGGCTTTGTTTGCAATGTGATTGGTGGATGAGAGGCATTTGAGGCTTTGTTTTGTTTCTCTATTTTTGGAAGAAACTGATGATGATTGATTAACAGCTTCTGTTCTTTCAAAATTCAAACTTTGAATACCCTTCTCTCCTTTTTCTAATGTAACTTTGTAGTGGCCAAAAATAGAATATATATATATATAGAGAAGAAGTAGATAAAAATACAAGATTGCATGCCATATCTGGACATGTTTCTATGTTGTAAAATTCACTCATGTAAATTCGCTCCTTTCATCCTCCTAAAAAGATGCCGTTTGTGTTTGTTGTGATTAGAAGATAAATTTTGGTCAAAACTTTCAAATGTGGAAAACACAAGCCGTTCATTGAGTCAATAAAATAAGGAAAGGGTTACCTAAAATTGTCATTTGCCACTGCCATAATAATTTGTAGTCTTCTTAATATTCTGTCTACATTTCGTGCATATTCATCATAACAATACTATTCATAGTACCAGATACAGATATTTAAATACAAGTTCTCAACTTTTCATATCACTAACTTTAGTAACACGAAAAAAATTGTCATACACCTTATTTTACATTAGTATAAAAGACTCAGTGTGACAAGAAAAAAGTTATTTAATTTGTCATCTTTTATGGAGGAAAAGAAACTCTTAAATGCTTTTAGAACAAAAGAAAAATTTTGCTTCATTGATGTTTCCTACTTTCGCTCCATTTCTAATGAATATGCTAAGATGTCAAATGAGGAATAGAACAAAACAAGACATTTTTCTTGTCAACTAAGAATCCTTCGACGCTCCATTAGCTCAAGTTAATGAATAGTTCCACCACTTCATTTCATCAAACCACACTCGGTCTTTCTGACTGAGTAGCATTGCTCTTTTTCCTCAAATCCCATCATCATAAGGGAATGAAGTAGACTGAAGCCAAACATCACCAGCAATGAACTCAGAAACAGTGAAGTTATAAGCATCATCATAATCCATCAAATTGTATCCTGGCCAATCAACCCTTCCATCAGTACCAGAACCAGGGCCAAAATTCCCATACTCTCCATAATACAAAGTCTCCAAACCATTATCATCATTATTTCTACTCCACTTAGTCCACCCCAATGGATTAATAAACTCATCAATGTAAGACTCAATGTACACAGTCCTAGAATAAACCCTCCAAGGCCTCCCTAGATAGCTCTTGAATCCATTAGAGTTAGCATACAAATCAGTGGTGGCAATGATTGAACAGTTTTGGATTGAGATGCCAGTGTCCTCATCAGAGCTATCTCTTGATTGTGCTGTTATGACAGTGAGTTGGCCTGGAAGTGGCATTCTTGTTACTATGTTGCACGCTTGTAATACGACCGCTGCGTTACCAAATATATAATCTATGGTACCATAAATGTCACATTCTCTATAGAACTGTCTGAAGGAGTGAACATATAATGTGTCTTGGTAGCCATAAATTGCACACCTGTAGAAAGCAGTTAAGTCTGCATTTACTCTTAGGGCAACTGCTTGGTGCTTCGCTGGCCCTGCCTTGTTCTCAAAGGCTATGTCACGAGCCAGAAACCCCTCACCAGACACAGCTGAAAAAAAAAAAAGAGAGTAAATTTGAGCATAACATAGAAACATAGGAGCAATTGTTGTTAATTGCATGTCTGGCTTTGATTGTTTTTCACTTCTCCAACCAGGCAGAATTGATTTTAGCACCCTCCTACCAAGAATCCAAACACGCACAACATCATTCTAGAAACTCAATTCTCGCAAAAAGTAATGATTGTCCTCTTTTTATTTTACATTGACATTCAATTATGTATTGTCATATCAGCAAAAATAGTTAGACGCCCAAAGGCACTATCTTGAGAAGAAACCAGTTTTGCTTGTATGACATCATATGATTGGATGACAATATAAAACTTTTTTACTATCACAATAGATAGAAGTTAAACTCTAATTATTAAATGTTTTCTAATAAAAAAAGAAGATAAAAGTAGTCCACCTACTTACCAAAGCCAGAACAGATTAGTGTGACAGAACAAAGGCATAGGCAAAACACCACAAAATAAAGTGACCAATTCAGAATATTATAAGGCACATCAGTGTAATGATGTTCCATTAATAGTTCCATAAAGGGTTTCATTTACTTACCTAGAGTTGCAGATCTGAAAGTGGTCCATCCATCAACCACACTTCTGTTGCCAGTGATGAGAGTGACATCACTCCCATCTCCAAGCAGAACAATGTTGGTCTTATAACTTGGAATCTCCACATTTTCCTCATAAACCCCTTCTTTCACATAGATCACTGTCCTATGCAAGCTGTTGTTTGGAGCAAAGTTCACAGCCTCAGTTAGTGTGCTGAAGTTCCCACTCCCATCAGCAGCAACAACAATCACTTCATCAGGGCCATACCCTTCACCATCATCTTCTGAGCTTGACAATGAGAACCACTTGTCCTCCTTCTTGCTTTTCTTGCTTCCATTGGATTTGGAACCCTTCATCTCTGGCCTTGAGATCATTGAGAGAGAGTTGCTGACATGCTTGTAAGTGTTCATCACAGAATCCACAAGAACAGGCTTAAGGGTACCAGAAGCTGAGTCCAAGCTTTCAAGACAAGTGTCCTTGTTTGTGAGTGCTGCACTGAGGTATGCCCTTGCATCAACTAATTTCTTAGAGTTTTTTGAACGGATATTAGACAATGATCTTTTCAATGAGTACAGTGTTGACTGGTGAAGTTCCCTACAGTCTTGTACTGCTCCTATCTTGTTCTCTATGATGTTCTTGTTTGAGTGAGCATTATTGAATAGATTGGATAGGTTTGTGGCTTCTGATATTGCTACTTGGAGGGACTGAAGGATGTTGTTGAGGATGTTTGGGCTTATGGTTATTGAGATGGATAGCTTCAGTGTGTAGAAGCAGAGTTCTGGGTATGGTGTGGTTCTGCAGAAGGATTTTAATGAGGAGAGGTTTGCATGAAATGTTGTTGTTGTGGAAGAATTGGAGGGGTTGAGAGAATTACAAGCATGTGAGAAGAAGAAGATTGTTAAGAGGAGGATTTGGAAGAGTTTAGCAGATGAAGAAGCCATGAAATCACATGAGAAAAGAAGAAAAAAAGGGAAGAAGTGCAGTCACATGTTTAAGAGTTTCTGTACTTCACTCCTTTAAATAAGTGAAATTTTTGGGAGGCATTGAGTGTATTTCTGAACATGTTATTAACCACACACATGATAATATTTCAACTTGTAATTAGTCCTCTCAAGATCATTTTGTGTGTGATTAGGATTATATCTAGGGTGATGCAAGTTAAACCCCAAAATGTCATTCAGTATGGTCAAAGCATAACCAACGTAATATAAAAGGAAAGTTAAAATATCATTTTCCATGACTTGCCACATAACCATTTTTTTCCTTAAGGTTACGTTTGATATTAAGCAAGACAAGAATGGAGACACAGAGATAGAAAATTTATGTATTTCACTAAAATTAGAATAGAGGAGACAAAAAAAATTTAGTGAAGAGAAACAAAAATTTTCTCATTTCTGTTCTGGTACCAAACCCAAACGCTGCTTAAATGATGCACTTAGGTTACATTAGCTACAATCGAAACAGTAAGGGTGGATTTGATTGGGTTGTAACGGGATAGTGTTATACACAGAGGAGGGGACAATTGCAATACCTATTTCAGGTTGAAACTTGCAATTTGGGGGAATGGATGGTGCACAAAAATTATTTATGTTAAATATTCCTAGTTTTCTGCTTTGGGTGGGTCACATGTTTTTGTCTATGCTTGAAGACCAACTTTTCTATTTTTTGTTTACTAATGTAGAATGAGAAGCTGTGAGTCCTGTGACTGAGAAGAAATATCAAAATGAGATTAAACGTGAACCATACGGTGAGAAGTTGCTTCAAGAGGATACTATATTATAGTATCCTCGTGTATTTATGTCTGTACGTGAAAGAGATTTATCTCGGACACTAAGATTATTGTCTCCTTTCATGGGCCATTGCTTTGGTTAACCATAGCTACTTATTTCTCTTGGAAGAGGTTGTTCGAACGGAATTATTTTATATTTTAACATATTTTTTTATCTAATAAATTTTTTGGTTTAAAACGTAAATAATATATAGAAAATTACAACAATGAGATAAACTAAGTTTTATTCAATTATATGAGATCGGTAACATGATTCAAACAACACTATAATATTCTATTTTGTGTCATGTATATATTTGAGTCATTAACTTCTAAATCTCTTCTAATAGTTTTTTCTATAATTTTTTTTAAGTCTTCATCAACCTCTAACTATTAGATTACCCGTCATCTAATTAGGATTGGTCTAGTGATAAGGGATTTGGGTAATAGGTTCAAACTACATTGCTACCAATGTTTAGGGTAGTATCAAAGAAAAAAGACTACCTGTCATCTTATCTACTCTATTTACTAAGGTTTCTTTAAGTCTCCTCCTCATATGTCTAAATTACTTAAAGTGAGATTCTACCATCTTTTTCACTATAGGTGTTAACCCAACTTTTTATCTAACGCATTCATTTCTAATCTTTTCCTATATAGTGTGTGCACTCATCCAACGCAACATCCGCATTTCTGCAACATGGAGTTTATTTTTATGCTGATTTTTTTACTACCATCACTTTGTTTCATATAACATTGTTAGTCTTACAACCGTGCTATAAAATTTTCCCTTGAGTTTGAGTGATACCCTTTTATCGTACAAAATTCTTGAAGCACTCTTTCATTTCATCCAACCAGCTTGGATCGTATGGTTTGAATAATGACTCTAAGATACTTGTGACTTGCTTGAGCTTGAATGCCCTTTATTAAATCTGCATTCCATATATTTTGTCTTGCTTCTACTAATATCAAACTCATATGCCTTAAGAGTTTGTCTCAATAGCTTTAGCTTTCCATTTAATTCTTCGTCAATTCTCTTAGGTGGTAAAAAGTCACACACTATATCACTTGACCATAGAAGTTCTGATGTCATACAACATCTATCTATCTTAAAAATTTAAGTTATTGGGTCGATACAATTAAATAATTTTAAATCTTAAAAGGCTAGTATGCTTAAGGTTGCATGCTACATATCAAGTATTATTGACTATAGTGCTTTCATAATTCATGAAGTTGTTTCAATTTGCTAGGATTAGGATACATTTTCGTTCTGTAACTCGAAGATTCAATGGGGTTTTGCAGCAAAAATTGGTTATATTGCTACATGGATTCCTAGTGTTCTTCAGCACATGATGATGATCTTGGAAGATAAGAGCTTAAAATTGTTTATATGCTTTTTTTCTAAATAATTATAATAATGCAAAAGATGATGTTAAATCTTTATTGAGCAATGTTTTTTAGAGCATTAGTTAACAATATCCTAAGATTATAAGGTTCTTATATAAAAAAAAATGTAAGAAGATGACTAATCATTTTCAAGAAAAGAGGGTATGGTGGATAAAATAATTTAGTGCAAAACATCTTTTTGCAACTTGACCTGTCTGCGTATCTTGAAATCACGGGACAAGTCAGAATATGCATGTCACTCACGTCAGGTCCACAAGATCGCTGCCAAAATCTAACGTGTTGAGATTCAGATTCCCATTATTATTATTATTGTTGTTGTTGTTATTATTATTGTTGTTATTTTTGTTGTTATTGTTGTATTTTCATTTTCATAGTTAATAAATACGGTATGATACATTCCTGACCCAAGTCAGTCACGAGGTCGGTTCCTATGTCTCCAGTTTCGTGGGAGTGGCATCATTAAAGACGATGTAGTTGTTGAAAATCTCAAATCAATATCTTTGAGTTACTTCAATTACATATTATATAAGCTTTAATTGGGACAGTGTTACCAAGTATTAGAAAGAGGTTATTTGAGTGGTTGCTGTGTAAGAGTGGCGCTCTTCGGAAGTAAGGCTTTAGGTCTTCAAAACATGGTTGGGATAGCGAGATAAGATGTGCTTGTAAGGTCACTTTAATGCTTAAATAAAGTAAAAAAGGGTGAATAATGACTTTTTTTNATATATATATAGATTACCTTATTAGGGTTTAAATTGGTGAGGATCGTGGACCAAACCTAAGATAACATATTAATCCTAGCAAGTTGTTGGATCCTTCTTAAAGATCTTGAAGATAAATTAGGTTATTTCTTGTGGTGCTTGCTAAAAACTTGCAAGGTATCAGAGTTGGACCTTGGGTGTGGGGGTCAGTTTGGGTTTCAAGTCTCCTAAATTAGGAGTTTGGATCCTTAACCCATCCTCACTGGCAGGTTTGAGGTGGTGAGTTTGGAGTGGAGGTCCAAGATGGGCATTTTCTTTGTGACTCCAAGGTTAAACCCATAATGTAATAATTAAATACATTAGATAGAAACCGTGTTACACTCACTACTTAGACTATGTCTAGATATTTCATAATATAATGGAATGTGATGAATTTTTTTGAAGATAAGTATTGTGGTTTCTTTTATTAAAAATGACTCAGGAACCGGAAAAGAAATATATCAAATGTAATCGTAACCCATGAAGGCTCAACAATGTTCGGCCAAAACGAATCAAGCCTAATCAAAACCTTCCTAAAAAAACTTAATGGGACAAACCCCTTAATTTTTTAAGAAAGAAAAAGTACTCAACTCTATTTTAGCAACCTTATTTTAGAAAAAGTACTAGAAACAAGTGTCAAGATCAAATTTTGCTAACAAGATAGATAGGAACACAGGACATTTCCGTGCAATTTCATAATCAAAGAAGCGTAGGAAAACAATTAATGAGGGGTTGAGGGGCTTTTTCAAGAAACTGTACAAGCGGGAGGAGATACCAAAAATCAGATTTAGCAAGGACTTGGTCAACTCTATCTCGATGGAAGAAGTAAACGATATGGAAGTGATACCAACTAAGGAGGAAATCAAAGCAGCAGTTTGGTCGTGCGATCCTGACAAGGCTCCAAGCCCAGACAGATACAATCTAAATTTTGTCAAAAAATTATGGAATGTGACGGGAGCGGAGTTTACTTCGGCAATCATGGAATTCTTCATCTCTGGCTATTTTCCGTCAAATGCAAACTTAGCATAAGTCACATTGGCACCAAAGGTGGAGCATACGAGGGAACTGAAGAAGTTTAGGTCAATTAGCACGGTGGAAAACTTATACAAGGTTATTGCTAAGATTATGGCTAAGAGATTAAGTGGTGTACTCCCATGACTGGTGGGTGATGCTCAAACTGCGGTTGTGACAGGTAGACAAATCTATGATGGTGTTGTAATTGCATGTGAATCAGTCAACTGGTTCAAAAAGAAAAAGTTGCCAGCTTCCTTGATCAAGCTTGACTTCCAAAAAGCATATGATTGGGTGAGCTGGAGATCTATGGACCATGTCTTGGAACAGATGGGCTTTGGACCCTAGTGGAGAAAGTGGGTGCAAAAAGTGCATTTCATCGGCATCTTTGTCCATATTGGTAAATGGGGTTCCAACAAGCCCCTTTAATATATGGAGAGGGGTCTTAGACAGGGAGATCCTATGTCCCCAATGCTCTTTGTCCTTGTGTTAGAGGTCCTTAACAGGCTGTTTGAGTTGGAAAGGGAATTGGGATTGGTTGAGGCCTTGCTTGTAGGAAAGAATAAAACCTCATTTTCCTATCTCCACTTCACTGACGATACTATTCTATTTTACCCATATGATGGTGAAACAATAAGGAATTATCAAAGGATTCTAGAATGTTTTGAGGTGATGTCAGGCATTAGTATTAACTTTGACAAATTGGCATTAATAGCTATATATTATGAAGAGCAATGAATGGATGAAATGTATGATATGTTGGGATGTGGAATGGCAAAACTACTTATCATATATCTTGTCACCCGCATGGGTGCGAATCTAAGGAGAGTGGAGACATGGGACCCAGTTATAAAGAGTATTCAGGAGAGGCTTGCCACATGGAAAATAAAATTCTTGTCAAAAGTGGGATTTGTGCTCATCAAATCAATGTTATATAGCCTTCTGGTATACTATTTGGGAATTTTCAGAATGCTAAAGGAGGTAGCCAAGAAGATAATCTCACTACAATCTAGATTTTTCTGGAGAAAGAATGATATGGGGCACGGAATGGCAACAATTAATTGGAACTCTATTCAAAAGCCAAAGAATGTTGGTGGCTTAGGTGTTGTTGATGTAATGATTGAAAATTCTGCACTTTTACTCATATGGTGGTGGAGATTTTCGAAGGAAGAATGCCCATTGTGGAAACAGATTCTATGCTCATGTAACAAGCTAAATCCATCAAAAATACTCATAAATCAACAAGTGAAAAAAATGGAAGAGTGTGAGAAACTATTTTGGTTGTGGTAATCCGGTGGTGGCAAAAAAGACCATTGAATAAATAAGGATGGATGCAGGAGATGGAAGCAAAATCAATTTTTGGGAGGAGCATTGCGTGGGTGAAGTTTAAAAAATATATTTCCCCAACTGTTTGACATTTCAGAGCAAAAAGAGTATTGTATTGGTGAGAGTGGAGTTTGGGATGGGTGGTGTTGGGTTTAGAGTCTTTAGTGGAGGATAAATTTTTTTGAGTGGAAAAAAGGCCTGCTATGAATCAAAAGATAGCATCTAATCCTTACAAAAGTGAATATGAATCAAGAGAAAATAGATAGAGTGGTGTAGAGGTTTAATAATAATGGTGTTTTTAGTGTTAAATCTTTTTTGCAGGTGGTGCAAGCTGAAACAATTCAACAATTAGAGGTGACAACATACAACTTCATGAAGAATGTTTAGAAAGGACTTGTGCCACCAAGGGTGGAAATGCTGGCGCGGTTCTGGTCCTGACAAGGTGAATTCAAGACAACGTCTGGTGAGGCTGAGCATTACTCATCAAGATCAAGTGATGTGTGTTATGTGCAAGAGGGAGGAAGAATAAGTGGATCACTTATTTATCATTGTGAATTTGCAACTCAACTATGGAATGCGTGGCTAAGTGGTTGGAACATATCTTGGGCAGCCTTAGAGAGTCCTAAGGAGATGTTCCAAGCATGGCAATGGATCCGAATTAATGGTCACAAGAAAAAGGTATGACTTTGTGGATTCTTTAGTGTTACTTGGACAGTTTGGAAGTGTAGAAATAAAAGCCTATTTGAAAAAAAAAAACTAATGACACTAGAAGGAGCTAGAGAAAGTATGTTATATTGGGTTAATCAGTGGTGTGTGAAAAATAAAAAGAACCAGAGCAATGAAAAAAGGACTATATATGAATATATACAGAGCTTGTGGGGATTAATTGGTATTTCTTGAGTCGAATTGGTTGGTCTGGTTGCTTTAGTATGATGTGACTGAATTTTGTGGAGTACTTGAGTGCCTCACCTTGGTTCCGTCCTTGATGACATCGTCGAAGGGGTTGGATCCAATTTGAGAAGTAACCAACAGTTTTGGGTTTGGGTGTGAAAAATTAAAGATTATCTTGCTCAAATTGATTTGGTCTAGGGGGCTTTGGGGAGACCGATGCAGACATTGTGCTCATTCCACTAACTGAAGGGTGTGTGCTATATCATTTGTCAACAAAAAGTTGTGTGGTGCTTTATTACTGAGAAGGAGGGAAAAAGATAGGGGTGTCATCTTGCTAATTCTTCGTGCTCATTGGTGGCTATGATGGTAGCTTCTAGTGGTGGTGGTTTCGAGTTGTGTTGTACTCTGGTGTTGACTTTGTTTGCTATGTGTAGTTAGTTTTTATGTTATTGAATTGTTATTTTTTGTCAAATTTGGTATATTTGTTTGTTGTGTGGTGTGCTCTCCCATTTATGAGTTCTTGGTGAGCTATATATATCTTAAAAAAAAAAAAAAAGGAAATTTGATGAAATGATTTGAAGTATAATGGAATAAATGTTTCATCCCATTGTTGTTAGTGTGTAATGAAAAATGATGAGAGGTTTAAGGTTTTTAAGTTAACAACTTTAAGTTAACTATTCCATTCTATCATATTTTTAAAAAAAATTCAAACGATAAAACATATCATTTCACTACATTCCCTAACCTTCCATTAATTAATCCAGAGATAATCTTTACTGAAACGCTTGAGCCAATTGCTAGTTCTAATTAACTGTAGGCATGTGCAACATTCCTTGTCACATATATATTGTCCTTTACATTCATGCTTTCTCTAGCACTCTGCATTACTTGGGGTACAATTTTAATTGACCCCCCTAATCTAGTTCCGGTAATGGGACCTGAATGAAATCAGCAACATGCAGCATGTGTACCACCACAACTAGTCCACTACTACTACCATGTAGGTAGTTGGTTGGGGACTTACATTAATTAGCACCACCAGCTAGCTCATGATGAAACTATATATATTTCTCATGCACTGATTTTGCCACCCGACCAAACAAACTCGTCCTAGGCCCCAGCAAAGAAAATCTCGCCAAACCCTGATGTGGAAGGTTGTTGAACCTCATTATTATTAATTTCTAACTGCAAAAACTCTAATGCAGAAAACCCTGCATAAGATAAGGCTATATAGGCTTAAAGAGAATGTTAGAAAAAAGACAAATAATTATACATATAACTATGTATTGAATAAAAAAATATATTTTAAATGATACCAACAGAAATGAACTTTAATAATATATAATTTGATTATATATCATTAAGTTATCTACATTGCTGATAAAATTATTTGAAATATCACGTATATGTAGTTAGTTAAAGATTAATTTTTTTTAAAAAGAAAATCACACTAACACATTATTGAAAGTGTTCGCCAAAAAAAACTCTACTAAAAGTATAACTCTAAAATCTAAATAATCAAAAATATTACATGTACACCTAATTTTATACACTCATACATACACCATTAATAATGCACAAACATTACAAACTTATAGATGATATTCTAAATTATATTTAATTAAGTGCACAAACATTACGTGCATTAAAACACAAACTTTATGTATATAAGTATAAAGTGTATGCATGATGTATATTTTTTTGTGTGCGTGTAACATGACTCCTAAATAATATATTAGTACCTTTTAACTTTCGTTTATCTATAATAATATTTCTCTCTTTAAAACCGACTTTAATAAATTCAGATGTGATTTAGTTTGTACTTTACTGCTGTAAATGCTGTTTTATCAACAAATCCATGCACATGACACATTCGGTATAAACACAGTTTGAACTAGGTAGTAGGTACTCCTTTGCAATTTGCATGATAGTAATTACTACGTTATCACATTGATTTCCACTCTCTACAAAAAAATGTAAAGAAAAACACCCAACTAAATGAACTACCAGACCCAAAACAGGGTAAACCTTTAATAATCAAGTACTAATTATTAAATTAGACATCAACACATCGTCAATTCTTCAATTATATATAACCCTTTTCTTTCTTCTTAAATTTCTGATATAATGTAACACTTTGAATAATTAAGTACGTAAAATTTCAGAAATATTATTGAAATTCATTGGTTATAAATCATAACTTACTAGCCATCTACCACCAAATGAGATTTCAATAAGTTTCATTGACATCTCATATAATAGAATGAATGACTAATAAGTCTAACAAGGTATTCCAATGATTTCAAATAAAATAACTTTGATAAGATTTGCCGGTTCAATTCCTTCTTTCAATTAAACCGCAATCCAGCAGTGTAGGCGACACCAGTAGAAGGCAACCAAAGATTCCCCTCAATGAACTGCGCCACCGTGAAGTTCCCGGCGTCGCTGCTGCTATTCAAAACATGATACCCCGGCCACTTCACCCTGCTACCCACTCCAGCACCCGCCCCTGAATTCAAGTACTCTGCATAATACAGCGTGTCAAGAGCAAAATCGCCGTTCCACTCCAACCACCCCTGCGCCGTAATCACATCGCTCATGAAGCTCTGCATGATCACCGTCCTCGAGTACATCTTCCACGGCCTCCCGAGATAGGTCTCGGTGGCGTTGACGAAGGGGATCAGATCTGAATCGGCGGTGATGTTGCAGAATTGGAGGGAGAATCCCGTCGGCTGGTTGGGGTCCTTCCTCCCCTGCGCGGTGATGGTGTTCTTCTGGTTCGGGAGGCCTTTCTTGGCGAGGATCTGGCAGTTTTGCATGACGGCGGTGGCGTCGCCGAAGATGAAGTCGACGGTGCCGGTTATGGTGCACTCGCGGAAGAACTGGCGCATCGTGTGGGTGTAGAGGCTGTCCTGGTAGCCGAAGATGCCGCATCGGTAGAAGACTGAGAGGTCCGAGTCGGATCTCAGGGCAACCGCTTGGTGCTTCTCGGGGCCCGCCGTGTTCTGGAAAGCGATGTCTCGTGCTATGAAACCTCTGCCACTCACAGCTGCACATAAAAATGTTGTTTGTTAGGTCACTGTTTGCTTATGTATCAAATATCTTCTTTGCTATTTGGAAATATGAATGGACGTAGACGCCTCTTTTTGACAACGGGTTATGGACTCCCTCTTAGAAGTGAGCTCGGAATACGAGAGTAATGAAAAGTTAAAATAATGTAATATTTTATTCAATAAAAATGTTACATGTACACTCAATTTTATACATCTTTAATTTCATACATTTATACATACGCCATTAATAATGCACAGACTTTATTCTCATTAGTGCATAAAGATTATAAATTTGTAAATGATACTCTCAACTATATTTAATTAAGTGCACAAACATTAAATGAGTTAAAACATAAACTTTATGTATATTAGTACGAGGTGTATGTATGGTGTATGATTTTTGATGTACGTGTAACAGAACTCTTTATACAATTCTCCTTGGGTTAATAATATTGTATAAATATGAGATAAAACGTTTATTTAATAGGGATGTATAGAAGAAGAAGAAAAAAATGTGATGTAGGTTTAAAAAATGAAAAAATACCTATGAAAATACTAAAATATAAGTGTGGATAATAGAAAAAAAAGACATTAGATTAATAGCAATTAAAATATTAAATGCTAGGATGATAAACCAATTTAGACATTCTTGAGACAACTCACTCACAAAAGTGTGTGGTCCAGGTGGACTCTACTTAGTGGGTCTCACATCTTTATGATCAAGTTGTATATAAGTTCTCTAAATTGATTTGTCACTTCAACATTTTTCTAATAAAAAATTGAGTTTTGTAAACAATCTTTATTAGGATACTTATTTAGAAGTTAAGAAATATAAATTTTATACTAAAAAAATAAAAGTTTCAAGTGTTTAGTAATAGAATAAAAATATTGAAAACATCTAAACATTTCACTTTTGATTTTTAACAAGTGTCCTTAGGATCTTTTAGCAAAATCTTTATAAGTTTTAATTGAGAATGAGTTTTTTTTAACTAATATTTAAGAAGCACCTTTAAATATGCCTAAAAATTACTAATATCATGTTGACTCGTATTTTTATCCGTCATTAGGTAAAACTCTAATAAGGCTCATACTCCTAATGTGATTTTATCAAATGATAGATAAAATTTAAACATTGACCGACAGAGTGTCTTAGGACCAAATAAATATCAATTATTTCTCTTATGGGATAATAGTATTATTAAAGGAAAGAGGGGGCTTCAAGCCATTTTAGGAACTTTAATTGTGGCACATGCTCATTTAATTATGATTATCGGTTGGATGTGGACAGGATTGGATTGTGTTTGTTAATTAATGCTTCAATTCTAAGACCCTACTAACAGTTGAAAGCTGAAACTGTGTTTAATGGAAGCAATTCCTTTGAATCTTCTGAGTTGATTGTTGAGTTGATGATCGGATCAGAGCTAGCTGCATGCTGTAGCCCATTTCATATATGGATTAGGTTTGTAACAAGGGCCACTCACCGTTGGACCCATTTTTGACTCTTCCTAGGAGATAGGATTGACCACTCTCTCTCTATATATATATATCTATCTTTTATATATATTGAGAGGAATTTTGATAAATATTTAAGCAAATATTCAGATGAAAAGATCTATCGAAGCAATAGTTATAAAGTATAAATTATAATTTAATATTTAATTCAGATAAATTTCAAATTGGCAATGATCGTTTGAAGAAAAAAAAACTTTTAAAGAGAGGTAAGTATAATTCTTCCTTAAAATTTCATTGTACCTATACCTTGAAAAAAAAATATGACAATTTCTCCTTCTCATATGAATGAATATATATATATATATATATATATATATATATTTATTAACTTCTCATATGAATAATACCTTGATGAGTTGTAGTAAAAGACAACAATCATTAATTATACTAAGTAAAACTTTTCAACCATTTATTACGAAAGTAATGAACAATCAAGATTTAATAACTTATAAAAATAGAGTTAATCTAACTAGTATTTTTAAAACATATGAACACTTGTTAAGGGATATCTAAAATAAGATGTTTTAAGATTTTTAATATTTTAATTATATTGAAAACTTAAATATTTTATTTTTTGATAAATACTATAAAAAAAACTTCATCATTGACTTATCCAATGCGAGTTAATTTCAATACCTTATATGACAATCCTCTAATCATGTGTGTATTGTCAAATTTTATTTTGAGATAATTAATATAAAATTTAATCACTTTTTTATTGTTAATCATGATTAAATGAGAGTGAATTAGACTTGAGAGACATAACTCATTACCTACTTATTAATTTAGCTATCCACTTATATAAAAGACACTTATCATTTTTCTTTCTATTTTATCTATAAAAATGTCAAGTATTACTCATAATAATTAATAAGTTAAAAAATAAATTAATGAGTTAAATCTTTTAAATATTATTTTAAGAGAAAGAGTCCTCTCATATGAATAAATGTCATATTTTATCATATTATAAGAAAAAATACACAACAAATTTAAATAAATAAAACATTTTTAAAAGTAATAGATATTTGTTTAAATATTTATTTCTTTTACTCTTATTACATCACACTTTTTGACTGATCCATTCCCTTATTTTAATGACAACATTTCCGCATCTTTTGCAATAGAGTGAATAGAGAGTAAACTTTGTTTATGATTTGAAGTCGCGGCACCCACTTTAAGTGAACAGAGCAAAGCATAAAAAAGCAAAAGAAAAAGAAGAAAAAAAAGAAAAGAAAAAGTTTAGTGCGCTGGATATGTTGCGATTCTTACCAAAGGTGGCCGATCGGAAAGTGGTCCAGCCGTCGACGACGCTCCGGTTACCGGAAATAACAGTGTCATTGATACCATCCCCAATCATCATGATATTCCACTTCTTCTTCTTAATCTCCACATTCTCCGTATAAACCCCTTTCTTCACGTATATCACAAACCGCTTCATGCTGTAATCAGGCGCCGCCAGCACCGCATCCATCACGTTCGTGAAATTCCCCTTCCCGTCGGTGGCCACAACCGCATCCACCGCTACTCCGTTTGCTTCCAGAAGCTTTCTCTCCTTCGGCTTGATCCACGACGGAAACTTGCCGGCGAAGTTGTTGTGGTCGGAGTGATGGTGGGGGACGTCGACGTTGGCGAGGAGCTTCTTCGACAGCGACGTGACTTCGCCGAGGCCGGCGGAGATTAGGGTTCTGACTATGCTGCTGGTGCCTTCGAATCCTTCCAGGCATGTGTCTGGATTCGAGAGCACCGCGCTTAGCCATGTTTTCAGATCGGCGCCTAGGTTCCCCGTGCTGTTGTGCTTCCCTGCTACCACATCGATTATTATAATTTCTCACGTTATTATTAAAAAAATTAAAATTTAAAATAATTTATAGAGTAAATTTGTTAACTTATTTGATTTGATTTGATTTGATTGATGTGATTTATACTAAAAAAATTTAACAATAATTTTTGGAGTAAAAAATGGCAAATAATTTAGATCAAACAAATTTAAGTAAAGTGACAATTAATTAAGAAGGTAGGGAGTATTAATAAGTATCATGATCCAATTATTTATTATGCATGAAAAATGTGCTGGCACATCTTGTCATACATTTAAATTTTTAATTTATTTTATTCATAATAAAAAAATTAGTAAGTAAGTTTATATTTTTATATTTTTAACCCGTAATTTAATTGTATTATTACGTTAGCATTAGTGTTTCATCTTAAATCTCAAATATTTAATATATAATAAAGTTTGATTGAATGATTATATAAAAATCTTTTAATAAATCAAAATTATTATCCTATCGTCATTGTTAAGCAAAAATGGATACATGTATGAATTGGATAAACTTTTAGCCTTTAGGTTTATTTGACCAATCTCTAATTCTATGGAAGGATATTATATAAAAAGTTCATTCTAAGTTATTAAAGACATATTGTAATGTAGTTTGAATTTTTTTTTATTAAAGACATGTTTCAATGTAGTCTAAGCATTCATAAGACCTGCGATCTGAACCAATTCTTCGCTCAATTAAACTTTCTAATTAGCCGACCCAACTTTCTTTAAGTTTGGGCGGAACAAAGTATAACACTCCCCTGTTTTCAATTTCCATGGAACAGAGCAAAAACTAATGAAATAGGCTTAATTGGAACTAACCAAATCAACACCGAGACGAGTAAAATACCTTTGGGATTCTGAGTGGCGGAGACGGTCCAGCTGAGCACATCGGCAGACAAGTCAAGTAGATCGAGGCAGTCGATAATGGCGGTGGCGAGGCGGAGACTGCCGAACCCTCGGAACTTGGACAGAACAGAGGAAACATCTCCCACAACCGAAATAACTTCCCTAACGGCTCCAACGAATTCCGTTGGAGAGACCTTGAGGCATGCTGATCCAACTAGACCAGTGGGAGCAGCAGCAGAGGTCAAAGGGATGCACTGTCCAAGCAACAATAACAAGATTAAGAAGAATGGTGGTGTTGTTGTTGGTAGCTCTTTTGTGGAAGAAAGAGCCATTGGTGGAAGAAGGTAACGAAGCGATGACTGCCACTACTATATCTGTTGATATTATTTACATATATACATATAGTAGCAATTTGTTTTGTTGCAAGTGAGTGATGTCTAATATTTATAAGGGAGGGAAGAGACTCAGAGATTCGAGGCACTTCATATTTTTGCTAATTGATCTCTTTCAGATTCTAATTAGGAATTTTGTTATCTGTTTGTTTATTTCAAAAATTAAGATGCTAGATGTTGATGTTCTGTTTTTGGTTATAATAATGCCCTTACTTTGTATAACTATCAAGGCTAATTATTATTGAGATATGTGGAATTAGCTTTTGGGTAATTTTGTCAATTTATTTTACTTTTTATAACCATTGATGTCATTACATAATTTCTCTGTAAATTCTAAATTGACACCCCCCATACATTGACATATAAATTAAAGATATTAATTTTTATATGTTATGTGTCATTTAATTATGTGATATTATATAAAAGACTTTTGGAATATTAAGATAAAATTAACTATTTTTACTATATTTTTTTTAGTTTGTCCGTCCAGTTTTAAGGCTTGCCCTTGACTAATTTGGGTTGACTCGGGTCGCACACCTAATTGTGACGTACACAAGGTCTTAAACTCAAGACTTACTTAAGTGATACTAAGCCACTTACCACTTGGACCAACTCGTAGCTATTTTTGCTATATGATAACACATGATTAAATATTTCTGTAACAAATTTATTAATCTCTAAATTAAAATGAAGTAAATATTAACTTTATTTAAGATATATTTACTTGTATAAATATGCAACCAATTTTTTTCCCCAATGAATCAAATAAGCTGCGAAATCAAGGTATCAAATAATGAATGAAGTATATCAAAACTCTTATCTGACATAGTACAAAAGCAATTAAGAATTTATTTAGATCAGTGTATTGATTAGCTGAGCAGGTGAGGGAATTTAAGAGGGTTAGGAGGTAAGAGTTGTGACAGTGTCAGCCTTCCAAAAGGATCAACCTTGTTTAGATCAAATATTCCCACATCTGTTCCCATGTGGTGTGTGTGACACCAATTATAGTGCAAGCATAAGTAGAAATTAAGATGGTACTAATAATACTCAAATAAAAAAAAAATTGTATAAATCTAAAGAGGCATATGTATAAATGTATGCATATAATATTAATTCTCATATTTCTTATTAATATTACATATATGATATACATAGACGAGATCATTTAAGTTTTATTATCATCGACCCACCAAAAATAAAAAAAATATGTTATGTCTATTTACACGACCCATTGTTTTACATAAAAAATACACTAGCGTTTAGTTGATTTAAACAATTTAATATTTATTATTTTTTAAATAAAATTTAAGATTTGGGTCTTAATTATATATGTGAGAAACTAACACTAAAACAGTTATACACAATTCAGTAGAATCTAGATAGTATATACAAGAAAATTATATATAAAATTAAAATAAAATAAAAACATATATTCCAAAAGATTTAATGTAGAGAACAGTAGAGAAGAATGTATATAATTTTATAGTGTCGGCTGTAACTATGCATTGCATGTCACTCTTAGAAAGTGTATACCAAATCCAAGTGGGGGCATATCTTGTCCACCCCACACCACAATCACTGTGACTACTACAGCTTCTACCAAATCAATTTGCTACAAGATCAACATGGACCTCTCCCTCTTTTTCTGATTTCCTCTGTCTTAGCTTTGTCATAAAACAATAAGAAATCTCAAAAAAAAAAAAAAATTGAAATCTCCACTATACCATATCTTATTCATTCTTTTCTCCCACCATATGAAATGAAAAATAAAAATGATTAATTTTGATGTGAGAGACCTATATGCTTTTTCCATGTTCCTCACTCTTAGACAAAGGAGTATGGCAGCCCCATGACTTTGCTGGTTTTTTTTTTTTTTTCATATCCTTTTCCGAGGCCAATGAGTACTGTAGGCACTTGGCAGGCCAAGATTTAATTTTAATTCCACGGTTTTAGTAAGTTTAGCAATAGATGCTGACATGCAGCTAATAATAATAATAATAAACAAAAAATGCTGACGTGCATTATAAAATTAGCATTAAGAAATGTAATTATTCAACTCCATCTATTCTATCTTGCATTTGATGTGACAATCTATCTTTCATACGCGGGGACATTTGACATTCGTTGTATAATTATGTAACTAAATTTAATTTCATGTTTAGTTTAAATGTTGGTAATTAGTATGGACGGTCAGTATACGTATAAAAGAGTTCTGCCCTTAATCAATTATGTGTTGATGTATTTCTAAGGTAATAAAAGATTTAATCACTTTCATTAATGAGTTAATACATGATTGGATAACAGTATAATTTTTTTATACTTTTGTTTTATTATCAAAAATTTATGAGTCCCATAAGAATCATCTTCCCAAAATTAGGATACGTGTCCGAACTTTTTAAACATTTATTAAAAATCCTTATATATCATTTTGTCATCATATTAGTAATAAAATTCAAATTAATATCCTTGTAAAATACGAACTCGTGAACACTATATCAACCATATTTGACTAAAACTTCTTTTACACAAAAATTAACCATGGATGTTAATTAAGACCCGAGACTAGGAGTGAGTTTTAAAATCGATGATCACATTCTTCTTTTATTATTTTTTTTTCTGTTAAAGAAATTACATGGTCACATAATCTTGCATTACTATAATAAAACTCATAAAATGTCATTGTCTAGGGAAAAAACCTGCCGTCCAAAGAAGAAGAAAAAATTTAATTGATGTTTGATGTAGAGAAGGTTTCTATTCTACGATATGCTTTCTGCAGTCACTTTCGCATAATTGGCAATTAAATTCTGTAATAAACCTTCAAATCGTGAGTATTTGATTCAAATCATCGGCAGATGAAGTTTACTCAATTTTAATTAATCGTATTCAAGTCAAATCATAGAAATAAAGCTCTCATAATATTAATTTTATTTTTCATTCATAACACTCGAACTCGGTAATTTGCGTAGAAAAACAATTTTATGACCTTTTTATATGATGTCAATTTTATCCATATCTACAAATACTCGTGGATAATACACATGATGAGACGGATATGATTAAGAAAATTTTGGCCCCACAAATACCTAGATAGATGTTTTCAATACCCGCTAATTAAATGAGGTGGGAGAGATCATTATCCTACTCGCGAAGACTTGATATAAAATATCTAAAATACCTCAAAATATCATATATACATATATTAGATTTGGTTGAAATTTAATCTGATTTTAAATTTAAATTCAAATCAAATACTTACTTAGTTTTTATTATTTTTATTTTAGGTATTTTAATTTATTAAACCTACTTTAATAACGTACTAAAAAAATTACCCGTTGATAACTCCAATTATATTGTATTTCTAGAATTATGATTATAATTATAGTTTACTCTAAATTTGTGTATTTTTTATTTAACTTTCTTTTTTTCAATAATGTATTAAATACCCCTAAATATATGTGAATACCCATCTATTCACGAGGTGATAAAAGACCTGTGCCTGTGCAAGGATGAAGTGAAGATGAGAGTAAATTTTTAATCATGAGACGGGACAGAACTGAGAAGGCTATCGCTTGCCCCCGCTCGCCCTACCTGCACCATTGCCATTCCTACTAATATATAGATGCTTGGCGTATGAATTAAGGTTATAAACGACACGTTATATCTCAAGGCATCCAATCCAGGATCGAATATATATAAATACAGAAACATCAACATCGGAGCTTTGAATCTGAGGACACAGGGAGGCACAGCCTAATCTATGTAACCCAACCAAACCAAGAACCAAAACGAAAGGAGGGAGAAAAGGTCCCAAATGCCAAATGTGTCTTTCTCAAAAGCATTAAAGCCAAAAGCGACCCTCTTTAGAGAAATTAATGGTATATGCTACAAAAAACAAAACGCGTTTACAGCTTGATTTCCCTGTGTATATATTATTATCATAAATACTATTATTATAGAAAGTATATGCTAAAAGTAAAGAAAAAGAAGATAAAGAAAACGCGGAAATTGAGATCGGTGGTCAATTTGTGGGATCAGGGGATGGGATTGTGGTTGAGGCTGGTTCCATTATATACGCCACACAGAGCAAAGAATCTCTACAAAATCTCTAAATCAATGGGTCAATTTTTTGACTACACACTTTGGATTTTTGGATACCTGCATTTTTTAAAACAATGGCCTTTCATCAACGTTTATGGAAAATCACACAATTGATACATGTTTGGACTTAAGAATGCAGCAACATGTAGCCACACAGTGCATTCGGTAGATATTTTTTTTAGATATAAAAGTTTTTATTTATTTTTGACATAATTCTGTCGCTAACGGTTTTGTTTTTTCCTTTTTTCTCAGAACATGAATTGCCATACGCTACCCTAACGAGTTTTTTTAAGTTGACTCACATATTTACACACACAAATGGTGTTTGTATATGCATACGCACATTTGTGGATGGAACGCTCAATAAAAAAAAAATACGGGTGTGTGGTTGGTAAAATCATGGATTGTTATGACATATGATGAAAATGGTATATTATTTTTATATTTTATAATGGAGTAAAGAATAAAGTTTGTCAAGTTGTATTAATTAATTGGAATGTAGATCTTCTCATGTGAAATTTTTATATAGATATTTATTATTAATTGTGTTTATTTGTGGGATCTAAGTGAAAAATTATCTGCTTAATCAATGATAAAAATCTAAGTATAACAAAATCATATAAAAGTCTCACATAAAGTGTTCTATTTCCTACCTAACTACGTGAACTTAATTTTGTTTTGGACTTGTACATATATACATGAACATGAACGCAACAATTATATCATATTAAATTACAATTTAATTTAATTTGTTTGTGAATTGTGATCACAATTGACTGATGTGTGTATGGCACAAGAGTAATTTTGGAGTGACACCTCAAATCATATATGACAAACAATGGGAGAAATAGAAATATCACCAAAATCGCCATTTGAAAGGTTAATCAACTGAGCCAATTAGCTGAATGTCAATCGATCAAATTATGCCAGACACCTTTTTTAATTGTTCTCTAATCAATTTCAATCAATTTCTCCACAGTATCGAAGTTATTAATTTGGGGGATGCATCTGTTGCATGCTTTTCACAACACAGAAAGAGAAATATCACCCAATCACACACACACACTCATTTTCCTACCCACTTCGATATCAACCGACGCTTCTGATACGCAATCTGAAGGTGCCTAATTTCATGCACGTGGTAGTACAAAATATATATATATATATATATATATATATAGAGAGAGAGAGAGAGAGAGAGAGAGAGAGAGAGAGAGAGACCAAAAATAATGGTAATATATATATTTTTAATTTATGATAATTCTTTTATATATATATATATATATATATATATAAATTAGAGTCAGAATTTTTGAAACAAACCAAGCTTCAGTAACAAACATTGACATTGAGGGTGTGTTCGTTTCCGATTATGAAAAAGAGAAGAGATAATTTAATTTGTTATAAAGTTGAAAAAACCGAAAGCATATGTTTTTGATAAACCATTTTTCTTAACTTTTGTTGAAAAACTGAAAACATATTTTTGTGGAGTGTAATTATTTTTTTAAAAGTTATACAAATGTTTGAGAACTGCATATTTTTTAGTTAAAAAGGGATTTTTTTTTTTCAAATGATGTTGAAACAAGCGCATCATTGTTTTAATTATGGATTTTTTTTTCACCAAAGATATTAAGGACCAGTTAGACATATTATAAGTCATCAAAATAATTGGAGCATACAATTTTTTGATGTAACTTGAACTACTAGCTCTCGACTATCTAAATGATATGAATTGCTTTTTTATTTTTACAAAAAGAAAATATACCTACACGAACTACTTTTATGTGGTAAGTGATAAATGATTGCAAATTTTGATTTTGGACACTAATGAAAAGTGTCCCCTTGCACAAGAAGTTCGATCAGAGGCCCATGAGAAACAATAATGGATCTGCCGCAAACTTCTATTCTAGAACAATCTCATTCGTATTGAAGTCCTATTTACTTATGTCACAAACAAGGGATTACAAGTATTGGGCCTTGGGCTTGTTTATTCGACCCCAAAATCAAAAAAACAACCTGAAGAGTAGGGCTGAGATCAAGCAAAACCAAAAACTAATATTGTTTTCTTAGAAGAAAAATTATTTTGATGAAATGAAACATGTTTGGCAAGCAAATGAAATTTACGCAACAGCTTTTATGGTGGGGCAAAAGCTGTTTTGGTTGAAAATTTCCAAAGCTAGTTTTTGAGCATTGTTATTAAAAAGCTGTTTGAGTTTTATTATTAAAAAAAAATTTCCTCATTTTTCTCCAATCCTAATCACTCTTATTAGTACAATTTACTTTCTCTCATCCAATTCTCACACCTTTTTAGTATTTTACTACACAAAAACAATTATTTTTAAACAATTCAAATAAAAGAGAATATTTTAAAATTAATTTTTAGCTGAAATTTCAAATATAAACTAATTATAACATAATTAATTATATAAAAATGATTATTAAAATAAATAATTGTTAAAATAAGATTAATTTTTAAGCTCTCCCAAACACACTAAAATTACTATTATAGCTAGATTAGTCGACTACCGGTTTCTTAAGCACTATACGTACTAATACCTTTTGCACATATAATTTCGTAATTATTCAATTTGTTATCTTATCCATCTACCGTCCTCTCGCTTATCTTTATTTCTTCTATTACATACAATTAAAGCAACAAATAATCAAAGTCAATAACTAATAATTGTCAGGATGACTAATTGAAGTCATATGACTAATAAAATTATAACATCTAATCAAAACCAAATAATTAAAGTCATAACGGCTAATAAAAGTTTTCATGGCATCTCTCTCTTTTTTCACTCCTATAAATGACCAAAGAAAAGAAAAATAAATTAGTCTTAATCTAATTTTTTTTTGTTTCAATTAAACCATTAATATTTTGGCTATTATTAAAAATTTGGCTAATTGAAATCTCTTAAAGAAGACAGAAGTCCCTAACAGAGATTTCCTTCGTCCCCACAATTTAAATCTAAGAATTTTAATTAAGGAGTCCTGTCACTTGACGTGTTAGTCCTAATCTAGATAGTAGTTACTGTCTTGTACTATTATGAGCGAGACATCAACAAATGCGTGGCATGCATAAATGTGTGATAAGATTGGAGGAGACACGGAAACTTTAGCTGAAAAAGAGAAAAGTTGAATAAATGGGAACACAGGACGGTCACAATCACATGTATCTACAATCTATAATAAGGTCTCTCTAGTTAGTCTCCTATGAATATGATTTTCTTCAACTTTATGAAGGAAGTACGTCACGACACCGTGAGTGCCTAAAAGGCAGATAACTTGGGAAGCTCTGCTTATCCAATTTGACAACGCACATGAAAAATCACTTACGTAACGTGATTGAGTGACTCACCAATATAAAATACAATTATTATTTGTATACTAACTTTATATAAATATTAAATTTTGAGTCTTGCTATACATATATAAAAAAATATACATCACACATACACCCTATATTTATATACATAAAGTTTATATTTTAATGTTTGTAATATTTGTGCACTTAATTAAGTATAATGAGAATATCATCTATAAGTTTGTAATATTTGTGCACTCATAAGAATAGTTTGTGCATTATTAATGATATATGTATGAGTGTATAAAATTAAGTGTACATGTGACATTTTTGTTAAATTTTTTCTCTCATATTCCATGATGTGAGTGTAGGTCGTATGATGCATATGAAGAGAGATTTAATGCTTATTATATTAGCTATTTAATACAAATATTACTATCATAAAACGTGGCTTTATATAATAGGCCCATCGGACTGTCAAAATGGGTTCGGTCCGTTTACTCAGCCCGTTTACCTAGTTAAATGGACGGACTTTACATGCAAAAAATAGGCCTGCGAAAATTTGAAAAAAAATTGGCCTGACCCGTTTAGGCCTGTAGACAGGCTTGTTTACCCGTGTTTTTTTTTTTAATTTTTTAAATAATTTTTTTTTGAATTTTTTTATATTTTTTGAATTTTTGATTTTTTTTAAATTTTTTTAAAAAATAAACGAGCTAACGAACGACCCGTTTAGAATCGCGAACTGACCATAAATGAACCGAATCCTAAAAATATTCATATTTTTGGCCCGGCCCATTTAGATCTACAGGCGGACCATAAAAGGGTTGGCCATAAACGGGCTGGCCCGCCCGTTTTGACAGCCCTAGGCCCACCTACCACTAAACAAAGCCCCACCACTATTTTCACGTTAATAATTTGTAATGCTATGGAGTCTATCATTACTTTATTAGCGAAACCAATTAAACCGGTTCAAAATAGTGTGACTACTATTCTCGACATAACTTTTCTTGCAGTATAAATGAATATTTTAATTGATGCAAAAGTTAATCGATATTTTACATGAAATCTTAGGAGAAATAAATATGATATCATAAGTTCATGAACAATGGGTCCCACCCTTCTCTTGTCGTTTTGCTTATCATCTATCAGTGCCATGCCATGCCACCTTGTAGTTGTACCGAGAGTACTTATCTTACACCTCATCGTTCACATTTCAAGCCAAACCAAACTTCTCAATTTTTCTAAAAATATTTTAGTTAAGGGTTGAAGCTGACATAGACATACAATAACATTCCCATATCAACCAATATTCATTCGTATATAGCAGCAGAAGGAACTGCAGAAACGTGTCATTTCAATTATTTCCTTGGCCATTCTAGTTTTTTTCTTTCTCTTCAGCTTCTTGTCACGTTCACAAGTCATAATAATCTGTAAGGATCATCACTTCCTTCACTTTAGGATACTCACTTATTGCTCTTGTTAATGTTGGTGTATGGTTGTTTACTTTTGTAATTTTGACTTTAATGCTTGCTGGGAATGGATGAGTTGTGGGGTTAATTGGGAAGTAAAACTTCGAGTTCTTTTTCAAGATTGGCAACGTCAGGTGAAGTTTGTCCCTAAGTTGTAGAAAGTGTCAAATTTATTGTTAAAATTGTTAAAAGTTGATCAAATTATTACTTGAAAGGGAGTAATTTGATTGGCGCTGAATGACTAAGTTGATCAAAATTTGATAACCTCAGAAATGAGAATGAATTTGACCGATGATTCTAAGGTTTACTTGTTAATTGGGATCAATTGAATTGACATATGAATATGATTAGGGATTAAAGGAGCATGCTTGGGAACGGGGTTGTTGGAATCCTTGCTGAGTCTGTGAACAAATGGGAGAGAAGGGCACCTTTGACCCCTTCACACTGTGCTAGACTACTTCACGGTGTTGTTGGCAATGGTGGCGGTGGTGGCTTGTCTCGAATTATTGTGCAGCCATCCACTAAGAGAATCCATCATGATGCTCTCTATGAGGAGGTTGGCTGTGAAATTTCCCAAGACTTGTCACAATGTGGCCTCATCCTTGGCATTAAGCAACCAAAAGTAGTAACTTCCACTCTTTTTGATTCTTTTTTTTAGGTTTGTTGATTGTGTTTAGCTGTTTGTGTTATTAACTGATCAGAAAGCTTGTGTGCTGAAATTTTGGGTATGATCCATGTTGTGGATTTCGTGCAGCTAGAGATGATTTTGCCGGATAGAGCTTATGCTTTCTTCTCCCATACACACAAAGCACAGAAAGAAAATATGCCTTTGCTGGATAAGGTATATTTAATTCCTCATGTTTGAATGTGGCTTCTGTGATGGTTTCTTGTCACTCCTAACTTATTTTTGTTACTCCCCCNAATTTTTGTAGATCCTAGCTGAGAGGGCATCATTGTATGATTATGAATTAATTGTTGGGGACAGTGGGAAGAGGTTACTTGCATTTGGGAATTTCGCCGGTAGAGCTGGAATGATTGACTTCTTACGTGGATTAGGGCAGCGTATGTTAATTACTCCTAACCTTATCAAATTCAATGACTTTATCTGGTGATCTTCAAACATTGACATCTTATCTGTTTTGTGTCCCAGGGTTCTTAAGTCTTGGGTACTCAACGCCTTTCCTATCATTGGGATCGTCCTACATGTACCCTTCCTTGGCTGCTGCTAAGGCTGCTGTGATTTCTGTCGGTGAAGAAATTGCGACCCAGGGATTGCCATTGGGAATTTGTCCCCTGGTTTTTGTATTTACCGGTTCAGGAAATGGTACGGCAATACAGTCTTTCTTGGTGTTGTTGATCGGAAATGATACTCTCTACCTTTGCATATTCCCTATCCTTTCTTAGGAGGACATGATGTCAAATGAAATTAAATTTCTCACTGTATTTATAGACTAATGACTTATTATATCTGGTTTACTTTTTCCTAATTAATGTGAAACAGTGAATCTTACAATTAACCATTGAACTCTTCCTGTCTTGTAGTTTGTTCTGGTGCACAAGAGATATTTAAGCTTCTTCCTCATACCTTTGTGGATCCAAGTAGACTAAGCGACCTACATAAAGTGGTAAGTTTTTTGTTAGAGTATTAGGAATATAATCTAGTTTTTTGTTAGTGCCTGACCTAAATTGCAAATATAAATAATAGTGGTATTAGTTCAGGGTTTCATATCACAACATGATGATTAATCAGAGTCTTATCACTTAAATATATTATCTCTTTTCTGCTTTTCCACCCAATCCCTAATAATGTAAACTGTTTTTCAATGTGGTACTAGATTTTATGAAGGTGCATCAAAATGTTAGAGCTTGGTATAGTAGCATCATCATGATTTATATATGAAGCCTCAATAATCTATTCTTTACCTACCTCTTTAAATTGAGGCAAAATTGGAAGGAGGAAATACATGAAACCACACTGAATCAGGGTGAGTGACACCCGAAGTAAAACTTTTTCATGTTTCTAATATCATCTTTAGTTTAGACCGAAGATTATGAAATTCCAAATCAGTTTTCTCAAGGTTTAGGCAGTTTGAACATAGAGAAAACACAATACTTTCTCACAAGTTCATCACAATAATATTCACATAAAAACAATAGTATTGTACAAGAAACACCTATTATACATATAAAGAAATGGAGTTATCAGGAAATTCAATTATAAATTTGATTAAAAAAAAATACATGGATAGAATGTTGGAATTTGGAAATATCATCTTCGTACAGTTTTATAGATACCTAAATGTGTTTTGAACTTCGTCTCATGCATTTTTCTTTTGTAATTAGGATGCAGATCACCCACACCATCCATCAAAAAGAGTTTTCCAAGTTTATGGTTGTATTGTGATTTCCCAAGACATGGCTGAGCCCAAAGATCCCACGAAAGTGTTTGACAAAGTGAGTTAGTTGATCTTGTGTATGACTTTTGGTATCTCCTGTTATTGACTTATAATGCCTCTTTACTTTGGCATGCTATTTTGGATCTGAAACCTATTTTGTGATGAGGACTTGGAGCATGTCCTCATTCATGTGGTTCAACTGAAGTTCAACAACAAATTTGTGAAAGAATTTAAATCTGAGAAAATTCTCTTTACAGAAAGTGCTTTAAATATGATTGTTTAAAGCCATGAGTCATGCTTACTTAACTGTTAATTGTTGTGATCAGTTTCTCTCATTCATACTCTGCATTACTTTTCCTATTTTTCTTTAATTAATATTAATGTAATAAGTCTTTTACTGTTTTATCATTTCTTATTCTTCCTAGTTAATTGATAACATTGATTCCTTGCATGTCAAGCAGCTGAAGAGATTTATATATAGTATACTAACCTGATCCTGTTATTTCAGGCAGACTACTACGCACATCCCGAACATTACAATCCCATTTTCCATGAAAAAGTAGCACCATATGCATCTGTTATTGGTAGGTCCCATCATCCTTACCACTGATGTTGAAGCAAAATATATGCTTTTATTTTTCACGAACTGTAGTGTTAGCTCACCATATATTAGTAATTCTGTTTCTGAGAGGTTTGGTCCGAAATGCTTCTTGATAAACTGATTTTTCTTAACTAGCACCATCACTCACATTTACTCATCTTAGTCAATTGCATGTATTGGGAGCAAAGATTTCCCCGGTTGTTAAGCTGTAAGCAGATTCAAGATTTAATGAGAAAGGGGTGCCCGCTTGTTGGAGTAGCAGACATAACGTGTGATATAGGGGGTTCATTAGAGTTTGGTAACCGGACTACTTCAATTGATTCACCCTTCTTCAGGTATATGATTGGTAGAATCATGTCACTAGTTTAGGCAAGTCACTTATTTTAATCTCATCTACAATCTTTCTACCATGGAGTTTGTAGAAAGTGATGGTAGTTGCTCTTTAGAGTCCGTCAACATTGCATTGTTAAGCATTTTGATAGGTAGGTATTTTCCTGTACTACATATATTAATTTATGACCCTAGTTGATGCATAAAAGGTCATAATTTCATGACTTTACTTTCTGTTTATAAAAATAAGCTAAAAACAGAGAATACTACCAGAAGATATGAATGAACAGAAGATTCTTTGTTTACCTTTTTCTGCTTCTGGTAATGCCTTAGTCTTGAAGTGAAATAAATGTGCAAGATGTTACTTGTCTGCTTATGTCCTACATAAAAGGCTTGGATTTTCATGCACCAAGAGATCTTAACAAAATGTATCATTACACAAACTACAAGAAACCTTTCTAGCTTTTACTTATGTCATGTATAAAGCATCAAATATCTGTCTTTGTAGCTGCAATACACCAATTAAAGTTAACCTAGGTTTTCCTTATGTTGGAGATCCACCTCAAAGAGAGAAGTAAAAGCTAGGGAGGACGAAATACCATAAATATTTACAAGTTGCATTTTTTTTTTTATTTCTTATGTTTAATCATTGATGTTAGATATGATCCCATAACGGATTCCTACCATGATGACATGGAGGGGAATGGTGTGATATGTTTAGCTGTTGACATTCTTCCAACAGAATTTGCAAAAGAGGTAGGTGCCTTCCCATTTGCTAATTCCTTTATTTCCCTTCAATAATTGAATACTTCAGTTTTGAAAAATGATTGAATATGCAATTTCATCATGGCTAGGCTTCTCAACATTTTGGAAACATACTGTCCCAATTTGTCATAAATTTGGCTTCTACTACAGACATTACGAAGTTACCTGCTCACCTAAGGAGAGCTTGCATAGCTCATGGAGGTGTGCTAACCTCCTTATATGAATATATCCCTCGCATGCGGAAATCTGAAGCATCAGAGTATGTCTGTCTTTAAATTTGTAAAAGTCATCCCGTTCATTCAATTTGTTGGGTTTTGTACCCTTTTTTGTGATATACAAGTTACTGGCGTTTTCTCGCTTATAATAAGCACGCTGTGTTTTGGCCTGCAGGGAAGTACCAGACAACTCGGCAAATTCTTTATCTGAAGAGAGGAAATACAATATATTGGTGTGTTCCTCAGTTTCATTATTAATTTTACTGATAGGATTCAGTTCCTTTGGTGGTTGTACTCTACCAAGATTAATTTGTTTAGTTGATAGTCATGGTAATCCCAGTATCTGCTAATCAATCTTCTGACCAAGATCTCTGAATATAACTGACAGGTGTCTCTGACTGGTCACCTATTTGATCAATTTCTGATAAATGAGGCCTTAGATATTATTGAAGCGGCAGGAGGCTCCTTCCACTTAGTTAACTGCCATGTGGGTCAGAGTGCTGATGCTATATCATACTCTGAACTTGAAGTAAGTAATCATCTATTTCAAACTGAAATGTATACTTATCCCCCCCAAACATGTTCTTTTTTATAAAGTGCAATGCTGTGCAATTTTATTTCTTATTTGTAGAAAATCTAGATTCTTACTCATAATATCTTATAGGACATGCAGACAATATTGTAATTTGAATCCTATGCATGAAAGGTTTTAAATTGCGGTTGCATTGCAATTACTGTGAAAAATTGAG
The DNA here is from genome assembly GCA_003254905.1 of Nissolia schottii. Taxonomy (NCBI): domain Eukaryota; kingdom Viridiplantae; phylum Streptophyta; class Magnoliopsida; order Fabales; family Fabaceae; genus Nissolia; species Nissolia schottii. Next base: position 1,178,293 of record QANU01006985.1, read on the forward strand.
GGAAAATTCAGCTCATGCAGCTGAATTGCTGTTCTTTTTCTTCTGCTTTTCTCTTCTTCTCGCGTGGGATTGTCAATTAAGGCGTGGCCACTATGGGCCAAGTAAGACCAGAGGCCAAATGGCCTTGAGTACAGTGTTTTCTTAGTAATGTTAGGGACAGTACATTTGAACGATGATCTTTGCATCAAACTAGTGAACTATTTAGGACTATTAGTGATGCATTGACATGCTGGGTTTTCAACAGGTTAGTGCAGATGACAGAGCTGTTCTGGATCAGATCATTGATTCTTTAACTTCTCTTGCTAATCCTTCTGAAAATCATGGATTATTAAATCAAGATCCAAGTAAAATTTCACTTATGCTTGGTAAAGTCAAAGAGAATGGCATAAATAAGGAGCCTGACACAAAAAAGAAGGCAGCAGTTTTAATTCTTGGTGCTGGTCTGGTCTGTCGACCAGCTGTTGAGATGTTATCATCAATTGGAAGGCTTTCATCCAGACAATGGTGTAAGACATTGCTGGAAGATGGTTTTGAGGATCAAACTGATGTTGAAGTCATTGTGGGATCTCTGTACCTGAAGGATGCAGAAAAGGTACTTTGACTAAAATATTTTGCTCTTACATCAGTTCTTTTGTGGAAGCAGAAACTGGTTTTTGCATAAGAATCCTTGATTTGATATTTGAAGATCAGCGCAGATTGTTGAGGGCATCCCAAATGTAAGTGGAATTCAGCTTGATGTGATGGATCGTGAAAGTCTTTGTAAGTATGTTTCACAGGTATAATTGTGTTCTTGGGAAGTACTTTCTGCAGTTAAATGATTCCTTAGGAAGCATCTTACAATGACCTTTATTGAACCCCTCATGAGAAATTGGAATGAGAGTTGGCTGGCAAAAGCAGCTTGAGATATCTAAACAAGTTATAACCTATTATTTTTCCATCATGTGTTAATGCTGACTAGGATTGATTGCCAACTTGTGACATCTTGCAACATATTGATGTTTATTTTCTGTTCTTATACCTTGACTTTTTTTTTTCCTTTCTAAAATCTTTCCCTTGTCTGCAGGTTGATGTTGTAATTAGTTTGCTGCCCGCTAGTTGTCACATTATTGTAGCAAATGCTTGCACTGAGGTGATTTGCAGTATTTTATGTTAATTATTCAATATTGAACTGACATGATATGCATTCAGATAAAAAGAAATAAAATGACATCAGCTTTTGGATGAAGCATATTTAGAACCGATTATCATAAAGGCGGTGAAAATTGTAAAATTCATCAAGGTTGAGCGTATGATTTTAATAAGGTTTGAAGTTGCTTCTTGAATTAAAACATACACTAAGTTAAAGATGGTCTTCCTGTGAGGAAAAAAAAGATCATTCTAGGAAAAATTTTCCTGTGACCCAATGCTTTATTTAGATCTCCTGCCAGAATCGTAGAAATAACATTTGTATAGAGTTGTGTTATTTTTAGTAAAAATCCTAAGGGTAGTACTGGTAAATAATGATTCTTTCTTTGTTCCAGCTAAGTAAATTAATGTGTTTCTTGATGCAGCTTAAAAAGCACCTTGTCACTGCTAGCTATGTTGATAGCTCCATGTCATCGCTAGATGACAAGGCTAAAGAGGCTGGTATAACAATTCTGGGTGAGATGGGCTTGGATCCAGGAATAGGTACGACCTATTCTGCTAATTGATGATCGTTTTCTAGGAAATCTGCAGCAGAAAATAGTCTATAATAGCATTTTGGTTGATATACGTAGTAATAACTGAAATGCAGTTTTTGAATTCTTGCTTTCACTTCTGAGATATTTTCTGTAAATTCATGATCATGGCATTGCATCAATTTAACTATTGCGCATGCTTAATGTGAATAACTTGCATGTATTCCAAAAGTACTCGTTCACTTTTATTTTTCATCCCAACACATTAGTTGAAACCAGCTTCTGAGAATTCTAGAAGCTTGGCTATATTTCTAACTAAAATGGGTTTTGCAATAAGCTTGTACTTGTTTGATGATCTAGATCACATGATGGCAATGAAGATGATCGACGAAGCTCATAAACGGAATGGCAAAATAAAGTCTTTCAATTCTTACTGTGGTGGACTTCCATCTCCTGAAGCTGCTAACAATCCATTAGCATACAAATTCAGGTACTTTGGAATGGGTTGCATTATACCTGTGTGGTTCCAAGATGAAAACTACATTTTATTAGTTTTAAAGCTGACTGATTAGACACTCAAGTACCCGAAATAACATGGTAGTTGGCCACATTTATGGTACAATGAGGCTGTGAAATTTTAAGAGAATATCACTTACTGGTTTGATGTGATTACTCATTGATCTATAGCTTGATGTCATGGTTGATGCTAAAGGGATCACCTAATACTTTAACTTCGAAGACGGGGAATTTTTTTTGCTGGTAAATGCTTGTAAGAATTATTAAATGAAACATTCTTGATTTAACTAGATATGGCCTAGAGAACATATGGATGTGTTAGTCTAAGTTTTCAAAACTAAAAGTACTTTCCAAAATCCTGGCAATAACAGTTGTTTTTCCAAATGTAGTCATAAAAGTTTGATGCTTGTTGCTAATAATATCTCACTGGTTACCAATTTATTTCAGTTGGAGTCCTATAGGGGCTATCCGAGCTGGGCGCAATCCTGCAACCTACAAATACTGTGGTGAAACTGTACATATTGATGGTAAGGTTTTAGTAAGTTGGGAATATAATTTCAATAAAGCAACAAACAGGATGTGTTTTCTATTCTCTTTTTCTTCTCTGCCTTTACTTAGATTTTGTGATCTGTATGCATACATCCACTTCATAACATGCACGGAATTTTCCATATTTGACCTCTAGAGGAGCCTTGCTGAGTTTTGATAAAGATTTTAGTTGTTCTGTTTTAAATGAGTCTCATTCCTTCTGCCTCAGTATGCTCACTTCATCATGGTTGTTTTTGGGACAGGGGACAGTCTTTATGATTCAGCTACGAGAATAAGGATACCAGACCTTCCTGCTTTTGCCTTGGAATGCCTCCCAAATCGTAACTCATTAATTTATGGAGATTTATATGGCATAGGATCTGAAGCATCAACTGTTTTTCGTGGAACCCTCCGCTACGAAGGCATGTCTAATGTTTCTATGAAAATGTTTAAACTACAGTAATCAGTATTTGGTGAAGGGGTTCCGTTCTCTAAATCGTGTTTAAATTAATCAATCTACATCTAGTGTGTTTGAATATGTAAAGTGTTTGTTTGTCTTTCGGGAACTTACTTATTTTAACTCGGTGCGCAGGGTTTGGTGAAATCATGGGGACACTTTCTAGGATTGGTTTATTTAACAATGAAGTTCATCCCTTGCTTCAGAATGAGCAGAGACCAACTTTCAGAAAGTTCCTGTTTGATCTTCTCAAAGTTGTAAGTGAAGATCCAGATGGAACATTGATAGGAGAGAAGGACATTATGGAAAGGATATTAGCACTAGGACATTGCAAAGAGCAAAGTACTGCAATGAATACAGCAAAAACAATCACGTGGGCCATTTACCCTTCTCTTTTTCTCTTTTCATTTGGAAGGTTATTGTTTTAACCTGATTATCTTCTTTTGAATAGATTCTTGGGGCTTCTGGAGCAAACAGAAATCCCTGCTTCCTGCCAAAGTGCTTTTGAGGTTGTCTGTTTGCGCATGCAGGAGAGGTTATCCTACTCCAGTACAGAAAAGGTATACCTCTGTTGATTCCTATGATTGTTCTAATGCTTCCAACATTTGAGTCTCCCAAAGTTTGTCAAACAATTTGAAGAACCTGCAAGAATTTGCAGAGGTTACTTATTAAAGAATACATTTTAATATCTGATTTGTAATCAGGATATGGTGCTTTTGTACCATGAAGTGGAGGTAGAATACCCGGACAGCCAACTTACAGAGAAACATAGAGCAACTTTGCTTGAATCTGGGACGACTGTCAATGGAAAAACCACAAGTGCCATGGCCCTTACTGTTGGTATTCCTGCAGCAGTTGGAGCTCTGGTACGCTCATATTCCTGTTCTTTTCACTCAGTATTCCAATCAAATGCTGTTAGTGACATAATCATATCTGTTTTTGCAGCTTCTATTGACAAACAAGATTCAGACAAGAGGTGTCTTAAGGCCTTTAGAACCTGAAGTATACACTCCAGGTGACTGCATGATACATTTATTTAGGGATTTGCATCCTCTGAAGTTATATCCCTACTTTAGAGAGAAAGTGAGGTGGTCTATATACTTGGATCAATAAAGTGGGATCTATACACAATGTATTTTATTGATTTAAGAGTGTAAGCCTCTTCACTTTCTCTCTAAAGTAAAAATCTCATTTTAAAGAATCTGAAATCATTTATTATGTTAGTATGTTATCGATGTGTTGAAAATAGATGTTTGCATTGAATATAGGGTTTTTTTTTTCTGGCATGTACGTTGTTAAGCACATATGGTTTGGTAATTTTTGGGGCCAGGATTCTTTGGAGACAAATCTTGTGTTTTGCATTAATAAATAATTTTAATGGCCTAAAGATAAATCTTTCAGCGACTTCTTATCATTCTCTTATAGGAAAAGGGTTTTGGATTAGGAAAATGAATGTAGACGACTGCATACTCTCCTTTTTTTTTTTTCGATTTAACACAACTGCATAGCCAATGTTAACATTAAGAGCATTATAAAACTAATAATATCAGTAGCTTGTATATTGTGATGAGTGCTTTACAATGCTTATTTGTGGCCCTTGCAGCGCTGGATTTGATCCAAGCTTATGGCATCAAGTTGATTGAAAAGAATGATTAATTTGCAAATCTGGAGCTGGTGTTTGATGTATAGGTGCCAATTATATGCCGGGGAACGTTCGGTGTAAATATCAATAATCACTGCATTTCTGTAATCGAAACTAGCATTGTATGTAAATGAACCCTGAAACTATGCTTTGTACAAGCAGATTCCCATTTCAAAAGCAGTTTATATATTAATTTATCAACATTTATGCATTCTATTCATGGAGTATAATTTGTAGATGGATGGTTTTATTCCATGTCTCACCATGATCTAACATCAAATCCCAAACAATTTGATGATCGAGATTGAAGCTTAAGATAGTACAACCCTATGATCGAAGGTTCACTTCTACATTAATGGAGGGTTAAAAAGACACAATCTGACTAGCTATCATATATTAAAATCATGAGAATTTTCACCATAATGAAGAACAGCCTATTCCATTGCTCAAAATGAGAAAGAAAAAAAAGAATACAATCGCATTATTTATATATTTCTTCAACCTCAGCCTACTACACTATGGTCTAACCCTACGGGTGATATCCTTGCCACTGCTTCAAGTGATTACACTTCTTCAAGAATATCATATTAGATATTTCAGACACGCAGAATTAATCAGGCACTTCATGTAGAAAGAGTGGTTTCCACAAATCCTTGCTGCGGGATTTAGATAGCTATGAAGATATCAATGACATCAATTGTTGTTCCACTTCTCCCCAGTTCTTAACTTTGGTCACCAGAGGGTGCTGATCAACAGACTCGTTCTTGGACCAAGGATAGGAGTCTTCATAATCAAAAAGCAAGACTCTAATTCCAACTTTGGCGCACTCTATTGCATATCGGGGGTTATCATCAATAAGAACCTTAGCATTTAAAGACCTGTCAATGGCAGTACACCAGGAATTGATCAACATTAAAACATTGTAAACAGGAAGTTTTTAGCTTTAAATAAGGAAAAGACTTTGGATCCTCTCCTGATCAGGATCTCATGCATATTTAAGTGTGATAAAGACAGCAGCGGGGAAAAGAATGGGATCCAAAAAAGAACAGTAAAGAGGGGGTTTTTCCCTTGATGTGTGTTATGTGTGATGTGATTTCAAAATCAGTTACACATGCATTGTTATATGGCAGACTCATTATGTAACTGGAACTGTCTGGTCGGTATTTTAGATGAGTGTCGGGTTGCGACCATAGATCAATTCATTTTGACAATTTATGCTGGATTTGGGAGTAGGAAGGAAGCCAATTATTTGTGAAAATGAGCTATTTCTACTACTATTTGGTGCATTTGGCTAGAGTGCAGTTCCCACATTTTTAATGATAATTTTTCTAATAAGCAAGTTCTTTTGGATAGAATTAAACATCTGGTTTCAATTTGGTGTAAAGCTCAAAATCTCTGTGGAGGGCTTTCCCTCTCAGATAGTTGAGAGACTGGAAAACCCTACTTCATCGATAATTTTTTGGTTTGTTCTTGTTTCTATAAAGAGGATTTCTTGTCCTCCCACCTTATGTACCTATCTTCTCATATTAATACAACTCTTCTTTTAGCCGAACCACAGAAGTGCCAGTAAATGGGATTACGAGGCATACCTACAAATCTCTGACTTTGGTCTTGATACCCCATCAAGAGCAAAGTGGTTACCAAAGTGAATCTCATGGAACAGTCCTGGATAATTCTCCTCTATCCACTCAATTGTGTGATCCTTAATTGCATTCTGCCTAGATCTGAACATAAACATAGAATAACAGCACCTGTTAGTAGATGCTGACAAGATTCCTTAGCAGGTTGAATAAAGTTAAATACCAAAAGCATACGTTACTATTGATAGGTTACAAAATCTAGATAACTTCTGAAGAGCCGTCTGAGCACCCGGGAGAGGGTGGATCCCTGACTTGAAATATGGCGTCTTAAAAAATTCATGAACGCGGAAATCAGCTGCGAAACAAGAATCAATTTACAACCAGCCCATTAGTCATCATGATGCATAAGAGAATTTCATTAGGCATAATAAGGTCATCAAACGCATCAGGATACACATTAGTAATCAGGCTTGCTTCACCATAAGATGCCAATCAAAGAAACCAAAACTAATAGAATTTGACTCGTTTAAGAATTAGATTTACATGGGATCTGATATCAAGACAGACCCCGCAGATTTTTAAAGAAGAGAGACTCAACCAATGAGCTTGGTGAAAATTTAACGAGAAGGAATAATTTCTTATCCAAAAGTTTTAGTGAGAAAAAGAGTATCAAAACCGTTCATGTAAGTGCAATAGGAGTGTGATACCTTCATCACGTGAACAGTTCCATATCTGTAACAGAAATGAAGGGTTTATCAGACTCCACGCACAAAGTTAGTAAATTACACAAATTCACAGAAACACAATGGACTAAATGGTTTGTGAAAAATTTCATTTACATAAAAAGTAGCTCTATTTGCGAAGAGAAAGGATTCGCCCAAAATTTGGGTCCATAAATATGTTCACAGGACAGGAATAAACATTTGTCCTTGTCTCTTGTATGCGTCACCATAGGCCAACAAATCAGTATAAAAAGTAAAGATGAAACCTCAATACATACAAGTCACTAAAGGGGACAACTAAACTACTGATGCTCATCTCATTATGCAAAGGCGAGTTCCCTACTCATAATATGTTGGCAAAATTAGCTATTGGCAAATTGAGAAAGGAAAAAAAAAAACTGAGACTGCAAATTTGCTCTCTCCAGGTTGTAACAAACCATAATGTTGACACATATCATTAGCAATGGAAGATTACCACAACATTACATTCTGGAAAATAAACACCAAAGAAAATGGATTCAGCTCAAATAAGCCTAATTACTAAAGAGGTAGGATTCCATACAACTGTTTTGGTCAATAATCTCAAACGCTATATTATTAATAAAAAGGTTGATGAACATAGGGGACAAAAATGAGCCTGTGAGATAACATGCATGTGGAATTCAATTGATATATTAAATAAACATTTAAAGAAATAGCAAATTTTAATTACTTGTCATGAATATACAGAATCACAAAAGCAGCCAACAAATGATACCTTGAAGAACTCGTACACGTGATACTCAGAAACTGAGTAATTTGATGAATATCGGTCAGCAATAAACTTGTTGAGAGCCGACACAAAGTTTCCTAAAACTGCTTATAATAAAAAGCAAATGAAATAAAATAAACATCAGAGAAGCACAAAAGTGGATAATCATATAATTCAACCCTGTACCAGCTAGTCTACAAAGGATACAAAAGTCAAGAAAGAAACACAACTTATTTGAGTTGAGATATCACTACACGATGACAACTGCAAAATGTAATGGGTCATTTATTTTTTTATGCACACCTAGAGTTGACAATTATCTAAGAAAATGAAGTTTATCCACACTAGCAAAGACAACACAAAAGTCAAACTGCTGAAGAAAACATAATAAGGAAGTCAGAATTTTTAGCATGCTCTGAACCAATATTAAAATATTACAGACTACCGTCACGGCCAGAAATGGGGAGGGGCAATGTTTCAGTGACAAAAGAATCTTCTTTCTTTACATCCCATTTCAGAAATCTCTTGTCTCCACACATCTATATTACTATATAATGGTGTTGGAGCACTTTAACTACCTTTGGTCACAATTCTTTTTCCCATTTTATCCCTAAAAATCTTGTAAATTCTCAATGTAACCGTTAAAAAACCCCTGTACCCATTCCCCGCATTCCACGTTCCATCCCATCCCGTTCAGAAACTGTTTTTTCATTTAACTCATCTCTTTCAATTCAACCCTTCTCCTTCTCTTACCAAACTGTGAAAAAGGATTGGCAGGCATCCCTTAATTCTTTAACTGTCTTTTGAAACAACATACTTTAGTGGATATACATATTGTACATAGTCAAGATTCTCCAAGTGACTAAGCAAAACAATTCACAGAGAAAACTCAATGTCAAAGTAGCTAAATCTATGAAGACATGATATAAGATGTAAAACAAAAACATGATTAGCGCATGCATATATATGCATTATTATGCACACATACCCTCATCAATGTCAACAGCAACAACAACTTTCTGGGGCAACCGGTGATCACGGAAAGAAAGAAGCTTTGTAGGACTTCCATTAATCAATCCGCCATCAACACTAACATTAGCAGCATCAAGGGCATCATTCCCTTGCTCAAAGTCAGCTAACAGAGGTTGGTGAGGACGTGATGCAAAGCCACGAGGCTTTGCCTTCACAACAATCTTACTATTCATATCACCACTACAACTACCACTAGTGTCAAAGCTACAACCTTTAAGACTGAAACCAAAGCTTCTCCCAACCCCAAAAACATTGGCACAAGCAAGATTATGTAGAAATGGGAAAGACAAAGAGCTGCAACGATCAGAAGAAGAAGGAAGAGAAGAAGGGTATTGGGAAAAGGCCTTGCTCAATTGGGAACAAGGATCATAATAGCCAGCCAAATAAGCCATGAGAAGGTTATGGTGCCTGTGATGATGCAGAGCTTGCTTAAACAAAGAGCGCACAGGGAATTCACTGCTCTTTATTGATCTAAACATAATATAACACCAGAATCTTGCTCTGAAACTCACGCATCACCATTAAAAATGAAGTTACAACAAAAGAAAAATGAATGAAAGAGGTAAAATTGACACCGAAAAAGGCAATATTCCCTTTGGGAAAAGAGCGGAGGGCCAATTGGGGCAGAATACTGCAACCATCAAGGACCAATCCTTTCTCTGTCAATCATATCATGCGAAGCAAAGAGGGCTATATACTCTCCCCCAAACAGAACCGACATAAACCCTAGAAATAAAATACCGGGAAAATGAGGGGTTTCCGAATTGCAATTAAAAATACTATAAACACAAAAAAAAATTAATCTTTTTTTGTATGCTTCGGATCAAAAAAACAAAGACCAACTAAGAGGAAAAATTTGACCGGGAACATCTGGGAGCAAGAAAATGGCGGAAAAGGTGAGAGAATTTCGTTGAGGTTGAGAAGGATTTTGCGAAAGATGCTGGAACCTCAAGACCGAATATGTATCAAAAGCAACGACAAATGGGAGAATTTTTTGTAGATCGGTGATTGCTTCGACCTCTCCACACTGTTATTGGGGTTTTTGTGAAGTAGAATCATGCGGCATTTTTAGGTATAAATGCACAATGCACAATCATTGAAGCACTAATCCAATAAAAATTTGATGTTTTTGGTTGTAGACAAGTTTTAAGAGAGAGTAATGGATGGTTAATGCGTCAATTAGGGCACGAATTTCGATTCTCCCCCTTTTTCTGCACCAAAAATCTTTGGTGCCGCGCCTCCATTTTCTTTTTTTTCAATTCATTATATTAATTATATTAATAATAATCAGTGAAAATGTATTCACAATTACGATCTTACCCTCAAATTTTCGTACTTTATGTTTTTTTGTTGCCCTAGCTTTGCATAAAAAAATAAAGCTCATTGTATAAGTTAAAGAGAAAAAAAAATATATTGTTGGATTTTTAATTTTGATAAGTGCAAGAAAATTTCGCATATTCATTTTATTAAATATATTTAAATCTTTTATAACTATTACGTGAAGAATGAGTGTATTTGAATGGAATGTTTCTAAATTTAAGAGAATTTATAATGTAAGAAAATTTAAATGCTAACCTTTATTTTTTATTTTTGGATGAAATATGTATATGACTTTATTTATAAAATAATTTGTTTGAATAATAAAATTATATGATTATTTTTTTAAAGATGGGTCAATAACATATTATAAGCGATAATGATAAGTGAAAAAGTAAAAAATCGGGATCAATAAAATATACTATAGAAGGCATATGGTTAGTGATTATAAGAAATTCTTGCATACACATAAAACATCATGTAACTCTATTCACAACCATTAATAAAATGTCATTTTAAGATAAGATCTTTCACTTATTTATATTCATCAATGATAAGTAACAAGTGGTGATAAACTTGACAAAAGAGAATTAAAAGAAAAAATATATTAAAAAAAGGAAATTTTAGAATTTTTCATAATGAAGTAAAAATTAAAATATAATGCTTTGAATTTCAAAACTTCTTATATTACTATCCAATAAAAAAAAGTTTATAAATCTTCTAAACAAAAATATTAATCTCCAAATACAATCTACAAAGCATTAGTTATCTTGTCCCATGCAAATGATTGTGTTGTGTCAATCCATGCCACTCGAAGTGAAAACAAGAAGGCCTCTTATTGAATTGAATAATAAATTAATAGCATGGCGGTGGGCTCAAGGATGCATATCCGAAAGTGTAGTTATCATTTTGAGTAAATATTGTACTATATACTATAAACTATATGCAAGCAACATTAACTTTAAAAGACTTTTGACATTAAATTGATTTGTATATATAATAGTATAAGAGAATCATAAATTTAAATACCAAATTAGTTTATTTAAATATAAGAGTATTTGTTTGACTTACTAGGAGTGTATAAAATTGCAGAGATTCTTTAGACACTACCTATATTTTATATCATAATCTTGACAAAGTAATCACATGGCCTACCGTTTTATAATATTCACCTAGAACTGATTGCAACGTGATATAGCATTGTGGAAGGTTATTTGATTGACAATACCAACAAAATAAACAGAAAACAAAAAATTGAGTTAATTGCAGCATAATAAGAGTTAAGATAAATGTAAAAAACCAGAGTGACCATGAAGAATAATTGTACACTCAATTTATTATCTTGAGATCGAAAATATAAATTAAATCGAGAATATACAAAAAAATTAAAAAAAAAATGAACCGATATTGTGAACTTGTTAAACTCTCGTCCCAACACAACTAAAAATCAAACACTAAGACACAGCAAGATAGTAGTGCACATGAAGCTTAATACCAGCATGACCATTGAGTCAACCTCCCTAATTGGTACAGCCAAAGAAGTGGCAGTTTTCTCATGCTTCCCAAGATCAATCATGATCTCAAACTTGCAAGCACTTTGAGGTGGTGAAGGATTTATAGTAGTAGTAACTGATAAACCATTGAATGAACATGCATCTTTCCTCTGATCCATGGTTTGATAGTACATATTAAATGCATAAGAAGCATTGCCCTTTGTGTCCAATCCACTACAAGATGACCCTGGTGAGAGGCTAGTGCAATCAGCATAAGTGCAAGCCTTGCTTATGCTCTCACCAAAGCTAGGATCCATGGCATTTGCCTGTGGTGACATCACACACCATTGCCTAGGCAAGTACCTGACCCCTTTTGCAGCAACAAGTGATTTCCCACCTCCTAAATTCAAAGGGTATTTGATGGAACCATCAAAGTTGAAGATGCCCCAATGCCTCTCAAAAGGGCCAGGGTCAATGCTCTTTGCATCCTCATCTATGAGTCCAAATAGGTACACCTCTGGTGGGGTTGACCTCTTTGGAGTCCCTACTTTCTTCACAATCCTGGCAATTAGGCCTTGGTTGAACCTTTGTGCACTCTTAATGTTTGCATTTGAGGTTCCATCTGTGGGCCAACCGACCTGTCATGAGAAAATATTAGGTACATTAGCAACATTCTAGAACACGAAAGATTCTTGTATCGATATAATTCTAATATTTTAAATTTGAGGGAGTTCTATTTTTTAACCTAATTTATTCTTTTAATCATCTCATACATGGACTTGTTAAAATTTAAAATTGAAATTAATGACATGAATTCAAAATTTGACAAGTGCATGTATAAAATGAGTCTGAGAATAAGTTAGACTAAAAAGTAAGACTTTCAAACTTTTACCTTTAAATTTAGACACGTCTACAAGAAAAATGAATCATATAGGCTTTATTTAAAATACAATCACATGTTATGATGTAAGTGTGTCGAAGTATTAAATTTGTGTTTATAAAAAAAATATTTCCTAAAACAAATAGATAATGATGGCATGTGCCATAGCTGGAAAAAAAATATTTAAAAGAATATTCCGTAGGATAAATATAAAAATGTCATGTGTGCAAAATGAATGTTATAGAATACCTCTCCAATTAAGACAGGCATTGATCCAAAGCCATTCTTCTCAAGGGCTGAAATGAGGGTATCAAAGTTTGCATCAAAGACATTGGTGTAAGTTATGGAGCCATCAACAACAGGGGCAGCAGAGCCATCAAAGAAAGCAAACTCTTTAGGGAAGTTAGGGTCAGCATCAAGGCTTAGGAAAGGGTAGATGTTGAAGGTTAGAGGGCCACCATTTTGGCTTAGAAACTTGATTATGTTGATCATTTGGTCTTGGATGTCTGGCCTGAAGTTCCCACCTGATGGAAGGCCACTATCACTTTGGTACACATCTGCATTCAGTGGGGTTGTCACCTTCACTTGCCTTCCTAAACCTGCTTTTATGAGTGCTGCTTGGATGTTCTGTATGGCTGGGAATGTGGAGTTCACAAATCTTCCATTGTATGTCTTGAGAAAAGCTTCATTTCCCACGGCAACGTACCTAGGAGTTTCGCAAAATATATACTTCTTAAAAAATGTAATTCACTTGCAACTTTTGCTCAAGGAGTAAGTTCTAGCCCAAGCAATATGCATTTGGACAAGAAAATTGCAAGACAATCATAATATTCATCAAAATTAAGTGTCAGAATAGTAACTTACACATAAAAAATTGAATCTATTATATCTCATCCGATCATCACTATGATTTCTATTAAAAATGATGTATTCTTTCCTCTGATTGAGAAAATTACTCTTTGAATAAATATGTAACTGAAAACATCATAAATGCCAATGGTCATAGAGCAAGAGAAAGCCTTGTTATGTTATATTAATTATTAAGTTATGTTATTTGAATTCATTGGTCATAAAATATTGTATTAACTCAGAAGTCATCTACCATTAGATGAGATTTTAATAGGATATAAGTCCTATTAAAATATCATTTAATGATAAATAATTAGCAAGATGATCCGGTGTTTCATAACAAATGAGTACATATAACATTTTTTGTTTGATATATGATAATACATTTGGTCATTTCATTAACAATGTAATGAAAATGGGAACCAATAATATGCCTCAAATCTATGTTTCTCTCGTAGCATCCAAGAAATTTTGATAAATAGTGTAGTACTATATTATTACCTTATGTCAACCCCATTCTTGGATATGTAAGTGGACACATTTTGTGTGACCCATGAAACAGCTGCATTGACATTGCTTGCAAGGGATTCCAAGAGGTCATTGGGTATGCCAACCATGACCTGAATCCCAGAATTTCCAAGAGCCTTAAGTGCTCCTGGATCTGCCTCAAAGAGCTTCACTTTATTGAATCCATTGTCCTTCATAAGCTTCACAACTACTTGTGGTGATAAGGGGTGCGTCGAACGCGTTCCCCAATTACAAGCAAAGCCATAAGCACCCTTTGCCAACCCTTGGCTTAGTATACAAAGTGCTAACAAAAAACATGTAGTAAAATGTTGGAGTTCCATGTTGTGTTTTATCCTCTCTTTTTTTCTTGTCGTCTTACTTCTATTTTTGGAGTTGGCTATGTCCCAACACCAACATATATGAAGCTGATTATGTTCAATAGATTAATTTTAAAAAGTGGTGAAAAAAAATTCGTGTCCTTTTATTCAGTAGAAAGTTACGTAAAGAATTGCACGAAGAGTCAAGAAAGCACTTGATTCCAAAACCCCGTTTGATAATGACACCAACGCATAACCTTTTCCTTAAATATACTTCCAACGCATAACAAAACATTTTTGGCTTTTTTTTCTTGAAAATGCGTACGTGGTAGGAGAGGGAGAACAATCTAGCAAAGAAAGGTAGAATCAAACTAAAAGGCAACTTAATATTCAGGGTAAGCCTTTGACCAAAAGACCTCATTAGGAAGAAATGCACATTTTCACTTCGTTTTGTTTTATTTTATTTTTCTTTTGCATTTAAAATTGCTTTTATCCTCTACTACTGGATTTGGGATTCCCTACGGATCTTAACAGAATCAAGTTTCCTTTTAGTTACCAATATTGACGAACCAAGCTCCTGTAAAGGAAAAAAGAAAGGTTTCTTTACGATTTTATTTTCTCCATTTCTATCAATTATACTTAGTGTTCTCTATTTATTTATTTATTGTTTGGTATCTTCCTTATTTTAAGTTGTATTCCTTTCCTCGATTTATTAAATCAGAAAACTTAATCTTCCAACACACCCATGACAAGAGGCAGGCAGGAGTTTCATCGCTAGTCGTTTTCTCTTTTCTCAGAAAGTTTCGAATATAATCTTTATTTTGGTAAAATAGCTCCAGAATATTCACTTGAATTGCAAAGCATTGTGATTTTGTAAATCTAGAGGGCAGCAACAAGAAAACTTCGACAGAGCAAATGTTATACCGAGTAACATTGCAGGTGCAAGATAATATTGCATAGTATTACCTAAACGGTTAGCAAGATCATAAGATTGCTTAAGATAGACCATTCAAAGCAATTTATGCAAAATTTGTCATAATTTTTTAATCAAAATTACAACATAAGTAAAATAAATTATATGGAGGAAAAATCGACTGATACACAACTGATAACAAAAAAAGAATACATGTTAGGCACAAACACAATCATTATTAAGACAGATTGCCAAAACACAGTCCCATATCAAATCGACATTTCTATTTATATACAATTTATAACGAAAAATGTTTAGAAGTCCTAACTTATCAAACTATTTATCAATATACCTATTTCTATAAATCACGGTTAACATTTTGGAAACAAAAAATAGGAAGAAATAAAAAAATGAATAGATTGATAAGTAGGTTAATGATCATTCACAAATTCAGTCACGTTCCTGCTAACCCAAAATCTCTTCAACAGAAAATAGTTACACCAGTGGCTCATAAGAAGCATGAAAGCTGTAAGTTATTCGAAATAGGTTCGAACTTNCCATCTCTTTTGCCTCTGTTGTATACATTATGAATGGCAAATATATGATCTTTCTCCTCATGAAAGACACATGGGTTTCATATAGTACACAGTTATTATCATACAACAAAAGTCTGATCGGAAACAACCTCAATCAGAGCTTCGGAAACAACCTCAATCAGAGCTTTAGCTATTGTCCAAATACTGCACAGACAAATGGAATTAGGTGCAAACGAATATTGGGAGGTCGGATGAAACCAAAATTACTTTTCTATTGCCTTTCTACAAAACTGTTAGTACCAACAAAAAAAACATCCCATAAAAGATTAATAGCAAAAGACTATAATATTTCTTCTTTCCAAGCCAGCCAAAATTGACAGCGGCAATGCACTGAAGAATTTATCTTGGTGAATCCTAACGGTGGCATTGTAAGATAGCTATGGCAAAAGAGCTTTCAGTTGGGCTTGAAATAGATCACCAAGAACTCCCCGAACATCCATCTGATCAAAACCAAAGGAAAGGATTATCAGTTTCTCAAAGGAGGGATTGCTTACCCAAAAAAAAAAAGTCTAACAGCATAAAATCCAACACTCCATCACTATCCATCTGTAAATTCTTTGATAGGTTTTAATTTTCTTTCCATAAAGTACATAGAAAATCAATTAGTGGAAATCAATTAGATAACTGCTTGGGTTTTATCAGTTGTGTGAACTTGGAATCCACCCAATACTGCTACTGATGGCATAGAACATAACTTCCTTTTTAATGGGATAGTATCCCATCTACTTAAATTTCAGCCAGTGCAGACAACCAAAATTTATCAATTAATTGCAGTCTCTGATTATTGCAGAAATAAGAAATTACCTGGTCACAGCAAACAAGCTTCGTTAGCAAAGGATAGAATTCTCTCAGGTGTCTTTTGAAAATCTTATGGTTCATAAAACACATGCTTTGAAGCACCTGAAAGAGCAAGGTTAATAAATATTAGTTTATAATACAAGAATGAACACAGGAAGAAGCTTAGCAAACAATTGTTAGTAAGCTACAACGAATTTCATCTAGTTAATTGAAAAGCAAGCTACTAAAGCAGGCAAAAAGTAAAAACCCAAGCTAAGTCCCCTTTGGGTTTTTATAGACACAGCAAGTTGTCAGAGAAAAGAAGGAAGGTTAGGCAAGAACGGAAAGGTATTCAGAGCATTTGAGAAAAAATAAAATAAAAAAGTAACGAGAAGAAAATAATGTAGCATGACTACCCAACCCCTCTCTGCATATAGGACATGGCATTTCCTCTGTACCACTCATGAACAAAACATCAAGGACTATAAAGTAGCCTTTTAATTAGAAGCGAATTCATGACAATCAAGGAAGACAGCTAGAGAGAGTTTATGCTTCTCTCTTTAGGGTAAGAAGAAGTAGCATTTCTGTTAACAGAAATGAAATTAAAATCAGTCTGTTATCAGAATTGAAATGAAAATCAGTCTACAAAATAAATGTTTTCTAAATATATTATTGAGTTTCAAGATCATCCACTATCAGTGTTGTATGCAATCTGCAAACAAGAAAAGTGCTAAGATAATTAAGGTTTTTCTATTACAATAAAAGCTTTTAACAGTTTTTAAACAAGTGGCATCATATATTTCACTGGTAGCACACATTGTAATACTCCTCACATTGATGAAAGACAAAGCCTTGTTTTAATAAATTTGCATTTTATTTATACATTCAGATACGAAATTTACAATGCATTAATCAAGTATATGACAGGCAATGTTACAACACTGAGTAGAATGCAAGTCAACTTTCATGTATCATCATGGAGTATAAATGTTTTACCTTAACAATGATAGGAGCACGAAGCTCCAAAACACGATGAACATCCATGTTTGCAGTTTCTCCAGTAGTAGACTGGAGATCAGATGCCTCCCTGAGCACCTGTTCACAGAAAGATACCAGTTTCTCCTCAGCTATCCTTTCAAATTTCTCTTCCGCATCAGAATGTTGAGTAATACTTGAGCTATCCACCGCAGAATCATCATCTTGAAATCCACCAGAATGTGGACTTTTTTCTTTGTTTGTCTCAAATCCATATGTTGATTTCTGTAATATGTCCAGATATATGCCAGTACCAGCTAATTCCTGGCGAAGAAGATTTATTGGTGGCCTGTTCCAGAATTTAGTCATGCTTGTGGTCCTCAAATAGAACAAAATGAAGACATAAGATAAGGATAATTTTAATACCTTTCATCAGGAATTTGGTGCATGCGAGTTCTAAGGTTGGAAGATGAATTATACGAAGCAGCAAACTCTAACAAAGACAACAAGATGTCCATTACAGAAATCTTCTGTTGTGCTTTTAACTTGGTCCAATATTTCTTCTGCAAATAGTTTAAAAGGCTTTAGATGGGAGAAGTTACAAAAACCTCCCCCTCCCCATTACTGTCACTGACATTCCCATCAAGAAAATTTTTACTACGGCTAGTAGATGGACTGTAAAGCCTTTCCAGCACTCACCACCAAGTTATTTAAACAGATGGGTTTCAAATTGCAATCTACCTCTTTCTCTCACATATGCAGTGTGAAAAGACAGTGCATCACACTGAAGGTTTAGGGGATGAGGGGGCAAGAGGAAAATCCTTTGCCCTTTACCACAAACAAACCCTTGAGTAAACAAATACTTGACAGCAAAATCAACCAAAAATCTCCAATCTATTTAAAATGCAAATACACACACACACACACACACACACACACATAGAGAGAGAGAATAGAAAATAACATACAAACCTGAATACCATCAATTGCACCGAGAAGCAATAATTGTGTAATGCACTTCCCCCTGACAGTTACTAGCAAAGGATTCTCCTCATTCTTGGTATCAGGCTCTACATTATCAGCAACCTAAAATGGAGCAAAGTAAGACAAGTATTCATATGAAAATCCAAAGGTGAATGTTACATTGCCACTATAAGACAGCATAATACCCTAATTGGAGAAGCTGGTTGAGAAGCATCTGATACACGGGGTTTAGATTTTGAAGTAAGATTTCTAAGGAAGAGATTGTCCATCATATTTCCCATTATCCGTTGACCTAATGTTTGACTCCTCTGGAGGCCCCCATCTGCACCTTTGGGAGTTCTTCCTGATGGCGATGGAAGGCCTACAAATATAAACCATTCCTTAATGTCACTAACCATATTCATTGGTTCTTTAGTTTCAATTAATGCCCAGGTTCCACTTCATTTTTTTTTTCTTTTTTCTTTTGAGTGTACGTTCTTATTTCGAAATCCCATAATGAGGGGAGGAGAACTTTAAATCAGCCTCTTCACTTCATTTTTGTGTGACTAACCTATTTAATAACTGATAATGCTCCGCAGTTATCTGACTGAAGATATAGACAATTTTACTCTTTTGTCCCTATCATACAAACTATTTACAAAAGTACCCCTATTTTGAAACATATTACAAGAGTACCACTGTTTTGAAAACATATTACCGGAGTACCACTGTTTTGAAAAAGTTTTTGTACTTTTGCATTGTGCAAAGCATGGTATGTTTCAAAACAGTGGTACTTTCGTAAATAGTTTAGCCGAAACCATGGTACTCCTGTAATATGTTTCAAAACAGGAGTACTTTCATAAATAGTTTGTATGGCAGGGGCAAAAGAGTAAAATTGTCGAAGATATAAGAGCATGCTTAAAAATGCACTCAACCAAAAATGCGAAAAACCTAACCTTCAGACTGCTCTACATTTGCGTGAGATGTCGAATCTTCAATTTCATCAGCATTTGTAGTTGAGGATGCCAGGGGGGATAATTTCCCGTTATTATTGGCATCAAGTTGATGGTCACCCACCTCATTGCCAATGGGCTTTAAGGTTACATGGTCACCTGCATTGGCCTCAGAATCTTTAATAATGCCTCCATGGTTTCTCAGATTTTCAAAACTCAAAGCATTGAGCAGTTCTAGAGGTTGCGTTGTGTATGAAGCATCCCTGGAGGTCAATGTTAAATAAATAGGCACGTTAATATCAGAATAATTACAATGAATGTTCAGAAAATGACAGAAAAATTTGCACCTTATGCTTTTAAGTAATGTGTCCCAGTCACTGTCACTGAATTGATGTCCTCCAACTTCAATGAGGTGCACCAAAGCACCAAGAGATATTGAGACCACCGTTTGATCTGTCTTTTTGGCACAATCTAACAGCAAACTCAGCAGTGGTGGCAGCATAAAACAAACCTCCTGGAAGAAAGTTTCCTCATGAATGATCTTTATATAATTCAACGACAATTAGATAATAATTACCACATAATTATAATGCCAATATTCTTATATCAATGCTTCCCCCCCCCCCCCACCATAAAAAAAAACAACAGGAGGACATAATCACTTTGTAGGCAACGACATCATTCCATGAAACAGAAGGAAATTCAGAGTCGTCCATGCCAAGTCCAAGTACTACTGATCTGCAGAAAGCACTCAAATTCCAGAAGGGATCATTGTGTTAAGGACTTGTATTCAGTGCTTAGTTTTGAGCAAGGTTTCACGATGTCATCTAATGAGTAGGATGTACAAAAATTTAGATCCGAGATTACAAAGCCCACTTTGATACATCTAATGCTAGACAACAAAGCCACTCAGCAATCAAAGTTACAAGAATAGAAAACAATCCTGTTATTATTTACCTTATAGAATGTGTTAAAAAGGTTGCATAGCAGCTGAAGTGAATGTATGCTTGTTTCACGAAACCAATCATCATCAGAAGAAACAAAGCCCTCCTTTCCAGCATGTCTCACATGATCAAAAATTGGAAATAGAACTCGGTGAAAAATACTCTCCCAAAATGATGTAGAAAACTTGCTACCTCTTTCATTGAGTAAATCAAACAAGACTTCAAGTGCACAACTTCTGACCTCAGGTCTCTGATCCGATGTTAGATCAGATAACCCAGCCAGCATTGGGAACCAATAATGCTCAGTAACATCCAAAGTAGCATTTGAATTGGCATCAATAGGCATTAAAGCACCTCCAGGAATAAGACCCTTCAGTTTACAAATAAAACCAATTAAAATAGGGTTGACAGCAAAAACTAAATAAAGTATCCTTACTCTAACAATCAACAATTTTACATTAACTAAGCAAAGCCATGCTGCTCCAATTAGTTTTCCCATAAAACTCTGGCACATACCGTGGTGGAAAGCAACATGATATCAATGCCAAACTTTGTTTTTACTCAGAAATGCCTCATCTATAATAAAAAGATTTAAGCATTTGGAAAAATAATAATAAATTAGTCTAGCTTCCAACATCTAGTGTCATCTCTGAACTTAAAGATATCATACTCCGGAAAAGGGAAAGATGCGTGAATGGATAAAATATTATAAAACACATCTCGGGGTAAAACTAAATGGATGCTGATAGAAAACTAGAATCTATTCAATCTCATTCGTTATTAGAGACTCTTAAGAACAATATAATCTAAGAATGCAATTTCCAATTGAAAATAAAGAACAAACCTCTGCAAGACGGTCCTCACAGATTCGCAGGAGTGCAATAGCCTTCAAACTAATACGATGCGAACTTTTATTGTTGGCAAACCTGATCAGACAATTCACGCAATCCATGAAACAGTCTCCCACTACTTGATCAAAGTGTTCTAAGATAACTGCAAATTTTCCATCTGTTAGATACACCACAATTGTAACAGAAGACAGCAACGACAATATCAAGAAAGTCATTCCTACCCTGTTCAACATTTTCAAATGCACTCTCAACAATTGCTTCCAATTCGTCATCTGCAGCAGCTGTAAAAATCATAAATACACTGCGCCAACCAGACTTTATACTCCCAACCTTAGATTTTATCATCTGCAATAGGCAACAGTACCAACTGAGTTTTACAAATATACAGAATGACAGTCAGCACAAATGGAAAAATAATCAAAACTTAAGCCAACTACACCTGAACAATGCAATCAACAATTAGCCTCCTTTTGGATTCACTTTGACTATTCCGCATAAGAACAACAAATGGTTTGAGAATATCATTTTGGAAAGTGAAATTGGCCAGTTCAGCACGCTCCAAATACTTCATACCAAGTTGTCTTAGAGAATCTATGGCATACATAGCAATTTTCTCATCATGATGACTCCCTGCCGATATAAAGTGATTTGCTAGAACAGACCAGATTCTAGCCCAGACCTGAAACACATAATCAAAGCTTACAAACGCAATTTACAAGACATGAAATATCAAAATGATAAGCACATATGTGCAATTTCAGTTCATAGATTACATACCATACGTATACGAGCCATATTGTAATAACTGATTTCAACAAGTTTTTGCAAGCTGAAAACACGAGCTGGAGTTTGTTTTAGCTCTTCAGCTGACACACCACAGAGAGCAGTGACGAATTCCACAACTGAATCACTAGGTAGTTTAACACTATTCATGAAAACTTGTTCAGCAGGTTTGCCAGCTAACTCTCTTAGAGACTGAACAACGGCATCCCTGGAGATTTGATTTGATCCATGCATGACAGTAGCAGAAATAGAAGGAGTAGATGTTATGAATTCAAGACGAGAAACACATTCCAGAACTGCATTCCATGTGTCTTGAAGGGCATTCATGTCTGACTCACTAATAATCAACAGTGTCCGCAAGGCTTCCACATTTTTACTACGCATTTCCTTGGGGGCATGCAAGAAAGTAAACCTGAGGCTCAAAAAAGAAACTTGTCAACTGCCCCAAACATCAAGATTGAAAGATGGCATCCTGTATTCTCATGCACAAAACATGATACTTGCCTAGTCTGTCAAAATAAAGAAAAAGCATACAAGGAGGAATGCAGGGAAATATCATACCTGACCAGAGATGTTAAAAATGCATAGCGCATAGTATCCATTCCAAGCACATATGTAATATGTATGCCAGCTTTAAAGCCCTCCATCAAGAGAACAACACGGGGCTTATTCTCACCTTCCTCCATAGTTACAGAGAAAGTAGCAAGCAAAGGCCACCCAACAGCTTCTACCATGGGCCTTACAAGTTCAATATGCTGGGCAGTGTAGAAAACCCCTCTTTTCACCCCCTTATTCCTGAATATAGCTTGTGTTTTCTTAATTATGGCCTCACTTTCAGACTTGGCATCTCCTGATGACTTACTTCTAGGGAGTGCCAAGTTAAGAATACTAACAAGGCGTCCTTCTTCACCTTCTGGCTTCTGTCTGCTGCTTTTTCCAGTAAATGACGTCTCATCTTTCATTTTAATCTCTTCTTTGACAATGGAATCATAGATCTCTTCCAGCAACTCTCTAGGGGCACATTCTTCAGCATCATCCCTGGCATTCATGCGAACAAAATCTGACTTTGACATCTTAGGCCACACCATTGGATTATGAGCATCAGTATTTAACATGATAACAGCATAAGCAAGAACATATGCTGTATCTGCGTTTTTAAAAAGGCCCGGGTTGTCTGCACAGTATCTGCCATAGACAACATGCACAAAAAGAAATTGCAATTAGTACAGAAGGTACAAATTATTACCAAAGGTAGAATTCCCACAAAATATGAAAAACGTGTTATTAGTGGACACTATATGCATAAATCAGAATCTTGAAATAATCAAAACTGATCATTAGGACAAGACAACCAACCGGTATTTGAGATTTAAAATAACACTCAGACATCTCAATCCCAGCCCACATGAAGAGAAATAATGAGACAGCTATGATTTTCCCTTTTTCCCATTAGATTCAAGTAAATGATAACTGACTATGGCAAAGGTCAAACAAAATATATGTTTAAAAAACCCCAGCCTAGGCAAGGGGAAATGAAGGAAAGTAATGTATAAAACAGCCATTACCTCTCCGCAAACTTTTCCATGATTCGATCTATTTTTTGAGCTTCTCCAGGAAGTCGGAACCCTTTAAGAAATTCTCGGATTGCAGTGTCAAATTTCATTCCAGAAAATTTCATGGAATCTACATAAGCATGCATAACAGCAAGGGGAAACTCTTCATGTTGACCTAAATAGTCACCAATTACAGCCTGAAAGCAACCAACAGTTATATATTACAAAATAAACTTGAATATAATGGTAGATCAAAAAGCAAATTAACTATATAAGTGTTACAACCTTATCCAGATTGGGAGTATTTTTCAAAAATTGAGCAACTGAAGCAGGCGTGTTTTCCACCAACTTATTTGATTTTAGATATTCCACCCCTTTCATTGGTTTCCTGTTGAACTAAGAGATTATTAAAACCATTAGTCAGCCCCAGACTACAGCTTGGTCATTATACAAAGGAAGGTTCAGACAAATCTCCTTTCACTGTTAAGAAGTTTAAAGAAAATATGATCCAATACCTCAGCAATGGCAGCCTCCAATGTAGACTTGTGAGCCTTAGCCTTCTCAAAATCACTGGTTACATCTTCCCTGGATCTTACTTCAAGAGAATCCTCAGGTGAAGACCTTTCTTGCTGATTATTTTTTACCTTTTCCAATTCCCTATGTGATTGCTCCCAATCAACCAATGATTTAAGCACACTCACAAGACCCTGACAAGATAAAGAAAATGGGATCAATCAGCAACTCAACAAATGAATTACTGGCTTGCGATAAGAAAGGCAACAACTAAACCTACTTGAAGCGATGAACCTTTAATTGAAGCTGTTTGAGAAACAGCAGCTGAATTTGGATCAGCATTTTGGGTCCCTTGAGCTATTTTGGATAGAGTGGTAACCTACAAATTAAATTTGAAGACGTTATTATTATATGCGCAAAGAGTATTTAAATAATTTAAATGATATTTATGCCATACAAAATTGATATGTATGATAATACCATTCGTTCAAACAAGTTCGGTGCCTCAAGATCACAGTCGTAATTCACAAAGATGTCAACAAGCATCTGCGGATCCTTACATACTTTCTCTAACATCCTGCAAATCAACACTAAACCAAATCAATCACAAGCACAAGGAATGGCAAATGACATGTCATTGAGGTTAATTAACAGAAAATTAAAACCTTAGTACAATAAGTTTCAATCAACCAGGAAGAACATTATACCGAAGAACACTAAGTTTTTGGTTGACAGCAAATTCTAAACTGTCCAGTGGTCTTAGCACTATCAACGGAAAGAATATGCCTATTTCACCCTGAAAACAAAACAGAGGTGTAGAAACAGATGATGCACATCAAATTAACAGTATATCTCTGCTAAGAAACTTCTGTCAGATTTGCAAAATGACATGATGCATACTTTGAGACTTTCCCTGAATCGCAACAACAGCACCAAGAATATTCCAGTTGCATACTGCCAAACAAGAACAATGATATCACAAAATTTACATGTATATCCTTAAAGATACGCCATACAAAGAAAGAAAACGAAGTTCAATAAAACAAGAAAACGAAGTTCAATAAAACCTGAAATATGACAGGGGAGTGTGAAACTGAAGCTCGCAACAATGCATATGAAAGATATGCCTTCACTGAATCAATAAAATGGAAGTTCTTTGTGAATGAATGGCTAACTCCCTCTAATAAACCCTGAAACAACAATTAAAAAAAATTGTCTACAGTCAAAAAAGTAACTATGAATACTTGGGATGCTTGCACATCAAATGTAGAAGAACGACGATTGGTTCTTTAACTCCCACATTATAATATGATAATCTATCTATTGTTTGGGTAAAGAAATCAACCACTAGCCACAAGTATAGTGGTAATTATTATACTATGAAACGGTGCAAATTGATCGACCCCTGTTGCATGAACAACTACACTTCCATAAAAAAATAAAAATCATATGCCAGGCAGGTAGCATTTCTTTCCAACATACCACTTCAATCCCTAGTTGCCTTATACCTGGTCACCAAGTTTAAACATTACATTTGTAAACTATAATCTTTTTTCTTATTTTGCGAAAAGAACACTATTAGAAAGATGGAATGAGTTCAAAGAATAATAAAAGGACAATAAGATGGCATCCTTCCATAACACAAAAAAATTGCATTAAATACAAATGACAATATTGAAACAAAATAATATCATTTTTCTTTCCTCAATCATCTTGACATTAAATATGATTCTAAATATTAACCAATGGAAATATCACTGAACAAGTCTGTAGCAGAAAATCAAATGAACCAGCAAGTTGATCCATAGTTAACAAGGTCAAGCACATAATTACTTTTGCATGACTATGAGTAACATAATGTTCTGACATATTGTGCTGCAACTATTAACTAAGAAATAATAGAAGCTGAAATCACTGTGTAACCTGCAGAAGATCAAGAGACAATATCCTTGTCTTGGTTGTAACTTCATCATTATCTTCCTTCATACCCATCTGCCAAAATTTAATGTCGGGAATATAAGAGATGTTTGCAATAAATTAATCGCACTGCTAGTATTAAAGTGAGAGAACAAACCTTGCATAGAGTGCGAAATACCAACAAAGCATCACGTTGTGCTATACTCATGCTCTCCAAATCAATCCCACTTGACAGAAGATCAGTAGTTTGAGCAACTATTCTCAGTGGGGAAAAAAATGGATAACCCAAAGTACTATATCATATTCATACCGTGTAATCTTTTTGCCATCTTCAGTATGCACAGCTTTGTCCAGCACAGCTTCTAAGCCCTATATAAAAAGATACAATCTAGTCATGATATGGACATGCTACAGAGTACTGGATTATATACATAACTAAACAAATTATTTACCTTGATATCAGCACCCCCAGCAAGATTTTGAAGTTCCTCCAGAGATGCTGGAGATGCATCCTTGGCTTGGATGAGTGCATCACCTAAAGTCATTTCTTTTTCATTTGAGTCTCCCATGGAAGTTTCATCAGATTTTGTGTTTAAATTATCCACCGAAGCTGCCTCTGCAGTTGTATGTCCACCAGAACCAGATGAAGTTTCAACCTGTAAATTGATAGGAATTACCAAAAACTTTACTACAGAAGCAATAAGCCAAGTATGCTTAATATTAAGGAATTTTAAAAATCCCCACCGGATCAGTTTCCATTCTCCTGAAAATGATGCTGATCATCTGTGTCAGCATTGCCTTTGATGTTGCTTGGTTTATGGGACTCTTGCTACAAATCCAAACAATGAATCTGAGTACTATAAATTAACAATTACAACCATCGAAGACGTATCGAAATGAGTAATACCTATTTAGAGCAATATTGTAGCATACTCTAATAACTCCCAGCAAAGGTTCGCCATGTACTGAATAACATAAATAACTAAATAAGGATTCAAATATAGCACGGAAAAAAAAAAGTGAGAAGGAAATATATAAATAAATAAATAAGAATGAGAGAAAAAGCATCCCAGAGCACCATGTACTGGTTTGGTAACCCAGGACCAATGCAAATGATCATGCAGACATAGTGAAAAGATAGCACTACAAATGCATGAAGTACATTATAATTGGTTTTTTCAGAACAAATGCTCTAAGACCCGAACTGTACACATATTGCTATAGTGCATGAAAGGAAAGCGGGCCTGTGTTAGTACTCTTGTCTTTTCTATTAATGAAGTTTCTTTTTTTCTTTTTTACCTTTCTCTTAACACAACAGTTTGACATCAAGGGTTTCCCAATAATGACAAATTGGAGTACTCACAAGTCTCAATTCCCAATCTCAGGGTCCTTAAGTTCGATAAAAAGATCTACAATAAAACGAAAGAGTCTCAACTTAAACAAAAACCAAAAGGTGAGCAGCAGAACACTGAGGCTATCAGCATTAAATGACACATGCTCATTCTTCAAGAAAGCTATCTCATCAAAAATTTCCTGGGCGACATATGCTTGAGTAAAACTACATCATAACGGCAATGATTGCAATTCTAAATCCCAGCTTCTATCCCAACCTTTATGCCTCTAGAAAAGTGAAAAAGAAACAGATAAGGCCTCTAGAAAAGGAACACTTACCATCAAACATCCTCCCCCAAACCCAAAGTGAAAAACATCATGTAGAAACCAATGGTCTAAAGGAAGTGAATCCCTCAAAGATAAACTTCCAAGGGACTAGCATTAGTTGCATCAATCATTGTGGTGGTTGGTCTTTCCAAAGGGCCTTCTTTAAATATACCAAACCAGGGTTACAGGTCAAATTCTAGACAAAAGGCCTCACAGCTTTCCTCAGAGATAAAACAGAAATATACAACACAAAAATTAAGGAGAAGAGTAGTTTCCTCTACGCTCTACCCTTTCCTCTTGAATAAAAATCCCCCCAAAGGAATCTCCTTGCTACTTCAGACAGATTAAACAACAGAATACATTACGTTCAAGGATGATGGAATAATTTAACTTTTGATAAAAAGAGACAAACTTGGCATAAACTATATAGAATGGTGAAGTTTGGCTTGATTTGCGTGTGACAAACAAAAAGAAATCTGTTGATGCTGCTGCATTATGGCATTCTGCTGGTTGCAAGAGTCGTAGGTGGCTGCTCTGTTGGCTACAAATATGACGTGATGGAGGGGGGGGCCGGGGTCAAATGCAATCAATACAAGAATCCTAACTTGCACATACTGGAGTCCACATGTCCATAACTTAAGGAGATTTTGTTTTAATTTTGATCTGATTGATAGCTAAAAATGACGTTATATTCTGTTTGTATCTAGGCCTACTTGGTATGAGATTTGATCCTCACTCCCCTCAGTGTTGGAGGGCAGAGTGGTATTAACTATCTAAAAACAAGATTAAATTAAGAAAAACAATTATGCTGGGCAAACTATTGTACAGTTCGGCGTCCAACCAACTAAGCTATAGCCATACAATGATTGAAATTCTCATAAATATTTTGAAAAAGATAAAGTAACACTTGAAAATGTATTACTCAAAAAAAAAGAACGTGTAAGCTAACCACCTTTGACTAGAAGCTTCCTTCTATGCTTTAAATAGACATTGCATATCATCTACACACTATGGTATTGCAGGATACAGTGTACCAAAAAAATACCACATGACCACAGATTGTATGCCCATAACTTATTATCAGCAAGCATACATAACAAAAGAATGGGTTCATTTCTATTACAATGAATAAACACACCTCTGAATTTTGTGGAAGCCACAGCAGTAAGAAGTACCTTCAGCACTTGGAGAATAGTACTGCATGTTGATCCAAAAAAATGAATAAGTATAACAAGAAACTTATATTCAGTGAGCACTGCCTATGTGTAGTGATTAGCATACCTGTCAGGTGATGAATTATCAATACAACTGCACACCATGTTTAGAATGTCTGTAAACAGTGGGACATTTTTACCACCATCTAACCCAGGATCTCCTTCCAAATGATCATAAGCAATAAGTTTCTGTATTCACAGTAATCAGGCAGAATGAGTGAACTTTTGCCAATTTTGCATGACTATGGATCATAAGAGTTATAGGACCAATTAAACAGCTTATTGAATAGAATCAATAAAGCATGCACATACATGAAGACAATCTAAAGCAGGTTCTAGGATTTTCAAATTCTTTGTCTCAAATGCAAGTCGAAGAGGATTTAAAACAAGCTCCGCATCAGCTCCATCAAGCGTATTCCCAGCATTCGCTAGGGCAACAGTAATATTGCCACTCTTAGGCCTGCTACCATGATCTGTTGCGTCAGAAGCATGCTCAGCCTTCTTTGACTGATCTGCTTCTGTTCTAGTCGCTGCCCCACCTTCAATTTCATTTGTGCTAGCAACAACCAAAAATAAATCAAATGTTAAAACTAAAGGGATCACCCATCCATTCATGGAATGTCTGACTCCACTTTCACCATTTAAGGCTAATTCATTATTCATTTTCCTTAACCTACTGCATAAACCCTCAATTACAAATACTCAAAACGCACCAATGCTCAAAGTTTCGACCAAAAGATTTTACCTCCCAGATTCAGCTGAGGGTGCCGCTTGATTGACCTCACTCTGAATTTCCTGCTTTCCCTGGCTGGCCTCTTTCACAATATCTGGAACAATAATACACAAAAAGGTAATCCAATTAACAATAAGATTATCATTAGCATCATAGCTCCGTGAACTTTAACGATCAATGCCGCCAATTGAACAATGAAACAAATAAACATAATAAAAAGATAATAAACATCAATTACGGATTAAAAGTTCAAAACACGAGAGCTAAGAAAGCAAAGGCAGAACAAAACGATGGAAACAGGGATCTAGGGTTGAGAACGAGGAAGCGAACCGGTGTAATTCTGAATAGCTTTCTGCAGGTCAGGGTACTTCTTGCCGGAACACTCCTTGAGCATAGAATCGAACGCTCGAGTGAGGAAACCGCCGGCTGCACCTCCTGCCATTTTCCTCTCCAATTACACTGCGGAAGCACAGATCACATGCAGCGTCGGAATTCGGAACCAGAATTCGAGGAAATGCAGGGCGGAATTACAGATCATGCGAAATCGGAACGCGATCTTTCTATCCCAAGAGGTCGCATACGACGACTGTGACTTTTCCGGCGGCGAAGGAATTCGATGCCGAGAGAGAGAAGAAGAAGAAGAAGCTGGGAAAAGTAAGAGAGATCTGAGAAATGTGAAGAAGCAGAATAGATCTGTGTGTATCTAATCAAATGTATTTTTCCATTGCTTTGCTTCAAGTTGAGATTTTAGAACATAGCTAAATTTTGGAAGACTAAGGGGGTAGTACTGTGTAATACTCTTTTTGTTTTTTTCCTACAAATATAAATATTATTCAGACCGATAAATATTTCGTTTTATTTTTTACTTTTTGGGTCGACCATTTTTCTTTTTCAATTTGTATAATCGGATAATATTGGGCCTTATGGGCTCATCTGTTTTATTTTGGATCTGCAGTTTGGGCTTTGTATTCAACGTACGTGGCCATCAACTCCACTTGAGAACCCAGTCCATAGTAATGCCCTAAATATTTAATAGGAATAAAATCATATGGCCATTAACGCAGCATAAATTCAAGTGGCTCGATGCTCAGTTTTAACTTTTAAGTGAGATCCTGGCTTTAAGTTTTGTAGATTAAAAATAAATTAGTGTTGATAGAGTTTTATTCATATATGAAATTGATTCAGCTTGAGTTAGATTTATTGAAATCTAATAGATTTTATATATTGGTTTAGATTTTTTTTTAAAAATCGTGTATGGGCCGATCCAAAAAGAAGTTACGAGTTGGACCAAGACTAGATAACTAGTTATTTCCTCATAAAACCCCCTACTCTAGCATTCGAGTATAGCCTTATGCCCTTTGTCTTTTTAGGCTAGAAGGTCTATTAGACTAGTTTAAAGTTATGTTGCCAGTCAAACTTATTAAAATCTTTCTCTTAATGTTCTTTAAATATTGATTTAAGAGTGAATTTCAATGTTTTTTGTAATCAATATTTAAGTGACATCTTAGGTTATCTCTTAAATAATGTCTATAAAAACAAATAACACTCCTATGCGAAATAACTAAATGGACTCGTTTATCTTCAAGTAAATGTTGAAATTTATCAAACAAATTATGCATCATAGAAAGGGAATCACAAAGGGATCAAAGTGTAATCCTAAACTCTCTTATTGAAAGGACAGCTTAACTAATATTAGGTTGCTATCATGTCTACAAAACTTAGTCTCAGCATAATACTCACTAGTGAGAATATTTCAAATAGAAAAGGTAAGTTTATGCAATACATATAGATACAACGGCTTTACCTTTGTTTAAAGATTAAATGACATCATCTGTGGTATGGTCTACATGGTTGATATACAATACAATACTACTACAGTGAGGCTTACGAAAGCTAAAAGAGTGTTAGTTGATTAATTATTCAGAATGATATTATTATAAATACTGAATTAGAAGTTGAATTGGAAGATATAGTAGGTATTTAGGTATATGACGTTGAGACATAATGTTGAAGGATATATATAAAATATGATTATGGTTCAATTATTGATGTAACATATGCAATACAGTTGGGCTGGACTAGCCCCACACACATAGCAAACGCAATCTTTAATTAAAAAGATAAATCACCTCTTTATGTAATGGCTTTGATTTTTGCTAGCCTGTAGAAACAGATCATCCCTGATTAGAATATGATTTAGTGGCTGTCTAAACTTTTTTACTTTTGTTGTGCCAATAAAATCTTCTGTTGCTCAGTACTGAATCATTTATATGCTTTGCACCAAAAGCAGTGAAAAGAAAAATAGCTTCTTATCTTTTGTTGAACAATGAACATATTCATAATTTTTGTTATTGATATAAAATTATTTTAATAAGTAATTTATAAGTATATTTATAAGAATTAAAAAAATTATAGAAATATGTCTTGATCTTAATAAAATGACTAACACTAAATTCGTCTACAGTTTACCTTAACCAAAAAAAAGGAAAGAATGTTATCTCACAGAGACATTTTCCGCTAGTTGCTCATAGATAAAATCACTTGCACAGAACAATTTTTTTGGCCTTGAAGGGCAAGATCACACACTCTTTATTGCCCCAAAGATAAGAGTTGCAAACTAGGGCTAACTATGCGTGTGTACGTGGGTAAGTGTTATTTGTTGGAGTATGATGCCAACAGTGACGCTAACAACATAGCAACTTTATGTATATTTTGTACGATTTCCTTTTAATCTTTTTAGCTACTTGTACCTGAAGTATGACGCATAGTTGCTGTACTGTTGTAATCTTGCTCAATACTTTGAAGAAATGAATCATTTGCTTTGTTGCATAAGCAGGGGAGAACTAGTTAACTTACCTATCTCTATTGAAGGAATGAAGGACAGTCGTTTGACATAACATAAAATCATGATTTAAGGAGTAATTAATATCCTGTTTTAATCCTTGAAAGTTACACTCTTTATCACCTTAGCCCTCTAAAATGGATTGTTACCATACAAGTCCCTACAAAAACTAAAATGACACAATATTTATCATTTTGGAGGATTACCTTGGCAAGACAAAAGTACAAATTATTTAACTATTTTAAATATTTGAAAAACTTATGTGATGACAATAATTTTTTAAAAAATTAATATGTTTAAGAAATTTACGTGATGACAATAATCTTTAAAAGGCTATTAAAATCTTTAAAAAATTTATGTGATGACAATGATTTTTAGATGACTAATGCAACTCAACGTATATTTATTGAGAACTAAAATAAGGTTTTATTCTTTTAATAAAACATATGATATCATTACAGCACAGGCTACAACAAAATGGTTTGAGACACTCGTTTAAGGGGGAGGGGGTAATTTGCACAAGCATGGCCTTGCTCATTTTACAACCAAACAGAAAACCATAAACACAAGAATGGAATATATCATATAACTAAATATTTGTCAAATGTTAAAAACCAAATCTTATATAC
Organism: Nissolia schottii; assembly: GCA_003254905.1. NCBI lineage: Eukaryota > Viridiplantae > Streptophyta > Magnoliopsida > Fabales > Fabaceae > Nissolia > Nissolia schottii. Next base: position 1,211,357 of record QANU01006985.1, read on the forward strand.
ACAACAAAGTCCCAAACTAAAGTTTTTCGGTCTGGTGGTGTACCTACTTATTTCCTTGCATCACCCAACAAGGCAAAGAGAGAATCTCTCATCTTCATCTCAGTGTCCCAAGATGAAAAATATTATTTGTATCTAAGTAAGATGTGAGATATCGTCCCGACTCATCCATAAAATTTCATTAGAACGTGAGCTGACACAATATTTCACACAACATAAATACAAATAACACAAGCCATCTCCAACTGCATTATGATGATCAAACTCAACAAACAATAATGAATTCCCTAAACCCCTAACTAAAACCTATTTATACAATTTTATACTTGTTGTTGCAACAAAAAGAGCAGCTAACAAGGGAGTAGATCATCCCCAAAGAGGTAGAGCAATCTCTCCACAGCCCAACTAGGCTGAGCAGGAGGATGAGGCACACATCCAAACCCCTCTGAAGAAGATGAAGATGAAGATGAAGATGAGAAGCAACAATAAGGTGTGAGCAGAGGAGCCCTGCATAGTGGACATGTTGGGTTATGGTGGTTACTGTTGTCATGGTCAAGCCACCTGTCAATGCAATCCCTGTGGAACACGTGGTAACAGTTCATGAGTTCCCTAACCTCGTCCTCCACCTTCAACTGGTTCAGGCAAACGGCACACGTCTCCTCTGTCTCCGGGAACCTGTCCACTATGTCTCCAAAGGTTGTTAAGAGAAGGGTGTTGTCTCTTATGGCTTGTGAAGACACACATGAAGGAGAACAGGGTTCAGATGGAGAAGGGGTTCTTCTGTCTTTGATGAGCCTGAAAACAAAGCAGAGGACCCATCTGAGGATGGCGATTATTAGAGCTGCTTCGTATATGGCTTGACCTATTGTCAAACCAGATGATGAAGAAGTTGAGTTCTCAACATAGAAACCCATCGAAAGAAAGGAGGGAAAGATATCAAGAATTGATGGAGGAAGTGAGAGAGAGAGAGAGAGAGAAAGAAGGAAGGGGGAAAGGGGGGAAGTTCCGATGAGGGGGATGGCTTCTTTATAAAGGCAAAAATTGAGATGGTGGTGGAGTCTGCTTTTTTTCCCTTCGTTCACTTTGGCTTTCTTTGTGTGCTTTATTTCCCTCCCTTCCACTTTCTTTCTTTAGTTTCCCTTTATTACATTACAAAAATAAAACGTCTATGCCTATACTGAAAAAATAAATGTTATAAATTAGAAAAATAAATATTATTAAATATAAAAAATAAATAATATTAAATACGTATTTACATGGACACAAAAAAATTCTTAATGATAATGTTTATTTTTTGTTTTATATCAATATTAAATTCAAATGTGTACAAGACATGTAAAAAATATTTGATGACAACTATTGGGCTACTGATTTTAAGATGTGCAAATAGTAAGATTGACTGCATAATTATATTGTAATTACTATAAAATATAAATTATAGTTGGGTTCATTATACACAAAATGTCATACAAATTCATTTTTTATCTATTATTAAATAAGATATTAACTGTCATATGTACTATTAAAATTTTATTTCACGATTAATGTGTAGTGACTCGTTACCATATTCGAGACATTCAAATAACATGACTCTTATTGTGATTAGGATTATTTTATTTTTCATGGTTTGGTATTAAATGTTTCTTTTCCACCGTCCTTTATGTGATTAGGTGTATAAAGGGGTCACCGACTAGTCATTGACACTCTTCCGCGTGCATGCTATTGTCTATGTCACAACCCAACTTGAGGGTGGGGTTAGTTAACCCATGATTGAATAAATAAATAAATAATCAATGGGCTGATTAAACCCTTGATATATCTTGCACAAAAAAAAAAAACTAATTTATCTTGAGATTTAACAATATATCATGAGATTCTATTTATTCTTGAGATTCTACCCCTGCAGCAGCAGTATGTATTACCATGCACTCCACTGATTCTATATTTATATGGTAAATGGTACATACACACCAAAAATTCTGACATAAATACACTTTATCTTGCAACAAAAGTGAGTTCTAATATCAATCTTATTTGAGATCGATACATTCACTCGTTAATGAATTTTATCAATTTTGTTGTAAGTAAACTTAAATAAAAGATGTTAAACTTAATATCCAAGAATATTTCCATATTTTTGTAGTAAAGTTTAAGATGATGTAGCAAGTGCTGTGAAGAGGCTAAAAGAAAAAGAAAGACAAGAATGCCTACGTCTACTTTCTTTTAATGTAGCAAATCAGCTCATGGTCACTTGCTAGCCACTTGGAAACATAATGTGCACTGCACTCTAATGCAATTGATCATTCCAACTTTAATAAAACTCCTGCCCCATAAACTACTACTGGTGCCATCAATTATGTCCATGATGAATGATCATTATGATATTATGACACAGTTTTGTTAGAATAATGAGATATGTTAGGTGAAAAATATAAAGGGCTCATTCTAGACATGGTACCAGGTCAGCATCCTTTTTCACGAGATCACGAATCGTCATGAATGGCCCCACTGCATGTGCTGATTCCTAACATCCTAGTCAGATCCAACCTATGCACCATTTCCACAATTTGGTTGAGATGTACGATGAACACAACAAGAAGGAATGGGTGCAGCATATTGGAAGTGGTTGAGGTAGAAAAAGGATGAAATGACTTAACACGTTTGCAATATACAAAGGAAAAAGAAAAAAGATGGAGAAAAAAAAAAAGATATGACCCTGCTATGAAAGCAGGTTTATTACATGACATCATTCCAAAAATCACTTATTAGATTTTTTTTTTCTTCCTTCTCTTTAATACCATCCTCAAACAGGGTTTAAGAAGCTGAGAAATTTTTGCACTGAATTCACAACATTTTATACCATTCAACAAAAGAGAGATGCATACTAAAAGATGCTTCTTATGCCTCATACATCAAACAAGTTTACAAACTTGGTACTCCCAAAGTAGTGTAGCTCAAGAAAGATGTATCTTATACAGGCCTGCATCCTAAGTCTGCCATTTCAAATAGGAATGAATTGAACTTCAGTTCTGTCTCATTTTATGGAACCAGAAAACTTCTGTTCTGCAAGCAGAGAACCTTTTTGACACTGGCAATAGTTCAAGCTGTATTTGGGGCACCGCACAAGTAGATAATTAATACAAGTAATGGATTATTCAAATGCTTTTTTGTTCATTGTTCCTCCTTCTTCCATCTTCTTTCGCATTTTGTATTGCAAGGTAGCTGGAGCACAATCTAAAGGTGTTTCTCCTGAAGAAGAAAAAGCAGTTAGGGCTTGCATCCAAGAATTTCGCTACTTATTAATTTTTTAGATCTCTCTTTGCACAGCATTAGGAATAATGAAACTAGAAAGGGTGAGGATGAATTGCCTTGTGCATTTTTGTACTCGAGGCTTGCCCCCGAATCCATGAGAATGAAAACTATATCAGTTTGATTGAAGACTGCAGCCTGCAGATAATATTAAAATTAGCGTCCACAATGTCATCAAGAAAATCAGAATATGTTAATGCTTGCACATGCCCAACCACAAACAAGCAGTGGCGTGCACGTGCACACACACAATGTGAGAGAGGTACCAAATGCAGTAAAGATAATCCTTGCTTGTCCCTGTAATTTGCATCCACGCCCTGCACATTTTAGAGTCCGTGAATACTACTTTCAAAATAAGTCTATAACAGTAAGTGCGTAAGTTGAAAGGGAAAAACCTCATCAAGAAGTTTCTTGACAGCAGCAATGTCACCATTTTTAATTGCTTCTCTTAAACCCTGAGATCAACACATTCAATTCAACATGACTTTCAACGCATCCAAGATCTTTTTCCACAATGCAATGATATATATTGTTTAAAACTAAGCGATTAAAAACATTAACCTCTCCATTAGCTTCATAACCAGTCTGGCTCCTGTCTGATGCACCATTGGTTGGATTACCAAGGTTAAATGTAGAACTGCAAATTTTGCATCATCAATAAGATATCAAAAAGTATTAAGAGCAAAATGAAGCAATGAATTAGGAATGACCATTTCATGAGCTCAGACATAATGAAAGCATAATTGTTTTCAAAATATCTTAAACAAAATTCTGCACATTTATAAGCCAATTTTTCCTGATAAGCTGATAATAGAAGAATATCACAATCAACACTAAAGGTGAATTTGGTTAAACCATAATGTGATTTCATGCCAAAGAATAATTAACATGCAAGAATTTGTTCCAGTCAATGGGATATTCAGTTTCACTGATGAGCTTCTAAAAGTTTGTAATAGTACAGGAATTCGACATATCAAGGGAAAGAGAATGTGATTTCAAGCTTTCAAGACAAGAAATTTCTCTGTCCCTCCACATCATCAGAATTTGATTGACATAAGCTGGAGAATGAACACTGCCGTCAGATAGAAACAACTACATATTGAAACTACATACTAAAACATTCAAAATCTACTTAGTGCCAACAAAAACAGACATTAATCAACCAGTCCCTACCTAAACTTGCTAGATGAACTGGAGCTTCTGGCTTTTGGAACACTCTCTGTCTTCTTAGGCTTAGGATTTGATTGAGCTGTAGAAACCGGAGTATATTTCTTCTGTCACAAAGGATTAAACAAAATATGATCTTGTAGACTACAAAAAAATGTTACCTGACAATAATAAGAATGATTACCTGCTGAGTGAGTGCATCAAAGGAAGGGGCAGGAGCCTCACATATACAAAGAGGCATTCCACACTTACACTCTTTAATGCCTGATGCAAACGTATTCTCTGCAGTTGGCATGGTTTTTGAATCAATATCTAATTTAGAAATTGTATCTGTTACTCTGTTTACTCCATCTGAAGAAGCCTGTGTTACATCCTTTCCAGATCTGTGCCAAAGAAAAGATGTAATGTATAAACGATTACTAGATAATATTGATCTCATTTAGAAAATAATGATATTATCACAACCATCTAACTTTTTTTAGAACAAAAATATCTAATTTTGTAGCGACATGGTAATCATATGAAACTTATGAGGAAGTAACTCACTTTGAATTGTTGAAACAATCAGCACATACTCGAACATCCGAGTAAATGCCAAATTGCGGTAAAGCCTGCATAGAAAAGTTTTCCTATGAAGTTTCATCAAGGATAACACTTCCACTAATATTTCAAACCAAACCAAAAACATCATACCATCTGATTTGATGAATGCTCATTGCACAGCGTTCTCCCGCAGGATCGACAATGATGCTGGGTACACATCACACACAAGTACAATATCAGTTGCCAATACTGGAAAAGATTTTCATTGTGAACCAAGTTTCATGAAGACAAAGCTTACAAATTAAAACTTATGTAAGACTAGCAGATTTTACACAGCCAAACACATACACACAGTGTCTTGAAGAGTAGTTTACCAAAATTTTAAAAGAAATACAATGGTCAATCTAAACGCTATGCACCATGACCAATACAATGGTCAATCTAAATGGCTCATCCTGTTTGGAAAACTAAATAAGTAATAAATAGCAAAGGCTACTGTAAAGTTTGGAGTCTTTGGACAGCTACAGATACAAATGGTTGCGCATCTTAAATAGCCATTCAATCAAAACGGTTTGCATTAGTGCTATTATTTTACTTTAGGGGATAAAAAACCAATATTGATTTTTTAACTGATAAATTTTAGATTTTCCCTGAAAGAACAAAGTAACCGAAAAATTTCAATATCTCCTCTTGAACACTGCAATACTACATTCAAACACAATCTAGACATCAATGCACTGATTACTAAATTGATGTGAAGTTATCAACCCTATGGTCCAAAAGAAATTAAATTACAACAGGATCACATCAATTGTTAACGATCCCCAAATCACTAAACACAAAAGCAAAGTGTTGAACTTCATACAGCTAAAAACAAAGCCCAATAACAATCAACAATGCAAATGGAAATGAAACTATTAAAGAAATTAAATAACTGAAAAAAAATCCCAAATTGTGAATCTATGTATGACGATTGGTGGATCTGAAGTGGAGGGAAGGTACCCGTCTCCTGAAGGTGTTGAAACTGCAATTGCAGACAACACAGCGCGCTGCTTCTTGGAAAGGAGGGGCTTCTGTTGTTGAAGACATGATCAACTCTCTCTCTCTTCGCCCAAAAATTGGGGCTTTCTTCTTTAACTCCGAATTGCACAAAGTTTCAATCTTTTCTTGCGTTCTGCTAATTTCAAATCACCAATTGCCGAGGATCAATTCATTTCTTTCAATGGAGGAGGAGGAGGAGTAACAATTTTTATTCGTTGCAGAGATTATGGAGAGAGAAGACGATCTCCAAATAAATTTATTATTAATTATTTTTTTTGAAAATTACAAATGAGGTCAAAGACTTTGAATTTTTGTTTGTTTTTTTTTTTTTTTT
>QANU01006985.1:1217919-1245736 GCA_003254905.1 Nissolia schottii
TGAGGGAAAAAAAAAAATAGCACATGAGCCCACAATCATCTGATTGCTCCTAATAAAAAATTGAGAGCTTAATGCTTGACCACAATCTCTCCCATCCCCACTGTTTTAAGAAGAAGAGATTGCCACAATATCCTAGTCTTAATTTGATTTGCAACACCTCAAAATCTCGTTATGGAATAATATACTTTCAAAAACCATGCGGACTCAAATTTTTCATATAGACCATAACACCACAAAGAAGATTATCTAAAAAAAATAACACCACAAAGAAGAAGACCACATCAATTTGAAATTATTTTAAAGTAATCTCTCAATTTTTTCACATGGTGCTACTACCATTATGTTAGCTACCTTGTAAACATCAAATCAAATATAAGATGGAGTACCTAATTACTGGCATCTAGACCCCAAACTACAATTCTTCACGGTCTTGATTTTAGAAAAATTTCACAAATAAAATATTTAAATTATCTTATTACTCAAATGAACCAATTTTAAAGTTGTTATCAAAATAAATCAACTTTCCTACAAAGGAAGTCGATATTTGAATCGACTCCTTTGGGAGAAAAATCCAAAAAACACAATCCCTCATTGTGTACCAAGTTTTAGGAGAAAAGTAAGGCTTCATCATATGATATTCGTGTTTATGCATGTCTGCAGATACATTTTAAGGATGACTTGTTAATTGTTACGTCACTTTTTGTTTAGTTGTTATTACTAACTTTATTCTTTAGGGAAAAAAAGGGTTTATTATATGATATGCATGTTTATAGTCTATTTATGAATGTGTTTTGTTATTACTTGTCATTTCGCTTTTTGTTTATTTGTTGTTACAAACTTATTCTTAATTCATAGGTAAACAAATTAGTCATAAAGAAATAACAACTTCAACGAAATGAATTATATAATAAAGTAACATACTTTATAAAGTAACAGACATAAGTTAAGTTACATACATAAAGTTACATACAGTTTATACAAAACCAAAATAACCTTCAATTATCAATTGGGGGCATCATGACGTCGACCTTCTGGGACATGATATTTTCCTCCAGTGTGACATGTCGGGGTGTGCGTCAAACGACTCGAGCGACGTGGATGCTACTACTAAGCTCACCCCTAGGTCTCATCTTCACCCTGTGATCCCAATGGAGACGATGGAGGAGATATTGCATGCTTTAATGCGCCAAGAAGATCTCGCTCCATAACAGTTCTGTCGAGGGGGAACGTTGGGCCAAGCACCAACACCTGATGTAGGGGATGATAGCACCAAGAACCGTCGAATTTGCTCAACACATCTGCATTAGTCCCCCAAGAACCTATCCTCCCACTGTGGTGTAACTGGCGTGTATGGCTGAGGTTGTTAGACATCGCCATCGCCCACTGGAGTCAGTTGCTCCAACGAGAAAACTCTGCCTAAAGACAACCCAATGTTAACTTGACCCAAAGCATAGAGAGTTGACGTAGCGGCAAATCCGGGATATGGTTCCTGTTGCTGCCTAAACCCCACTGACGCCTATTCTCCTCCTAACTGGTAGTGTACGCCAGTTAGGAGCGGATGTCGAGACTGCAACTAGAGGTGGCGTTGAGGGAGCCTCGTCAGGAACATTTGCTGGCAACTCCCTCAGCGTTGGCTCAATATCCTCTGCAGTAAACTGTAGAAACCTTTGCGACGATGCCCCGTACCACAAAAAGTATTAGAGGGAGGGCCTTGAGTCTGCAAAAAGGGAGTATGACACTATCCTATTTGCACGCGTATCCCAAGCCTCATGTCATATGACATGAAATACATGCCAGTTGGTCCCCTCATCCCCTTGGCGTCCTTCGAGTGTAGGCGGCGATGTTAATCGACATTTGGGATATCCACTAGGCACCACCGAACCGTCAGGCCACACGGTCCACGTGGTGCCACTCAATGATGGGGAAGCAGATAAGGGTGATATTTGATGTCCATATCGCCTGCTCATCGTATACCCACTCAGGTATCATTGCATTCACAAAGTCCTCGTTATACGACGTCTAAATAAACTGCAAAAATAAAATAAAACATATTTTAGTCTCAACCATAGAACAAATGTATCATAAATGAACTGATAATTAGAAACATAAAAGGGTAATTTGTTCGTCTTACCTCGTATACGCCAAGCTGGTCAAGATGGCTACGATAAGCAACTAGTCAATCATCCCTCGTTGCCTTAGTGGTTATCTTAACATGATGTCATTTGCACAACAAGAATACAATTTCGTGCTAGAAAATAATAGTTCAAATACATTAATATTCATCAGCTAAAAAAATAAACTAAAACATTTATCGGGTGTACCCTGCAGCCAACGGGAACGTAGTAAGTCTTGCAGGATGGGTTAGCTGGGGCATTCTCATTCATGCCCAGCAGATAAGCAGCGCAACACAACCTCCAAACTCAGTCACAATGAATTTGGTAATGTGACACAACTCCTGATACAAAGTTGCCAAGACTGCTAACCCCAGCTGTATGTCCCCGTCTCTATCAAGTCCTCAAGTAGTCGGAGAAACTTCAGGTGCACCAAGTTCCTCAATTTGTCACATAATAAGAATCCTCCAATCATGAACAAAGTGTACGCCCGGGTGCACCGTAGAATTGCCAGCCCGACTGCCTGCACCTGCTGACATAATCGATAGCACACGGTCTAGACCTACTTCAGATAGACACTGGGTCCTTTTTCTAGACTGCTCTGGGGGGTTTTCTTCGAGAAGCTCCTAACATAGTGCCCACTGGCTCTTGCGATCAAAGTGACTGACCCAATCTCTTATCTATCAAGTAACAGCCCGACCTTCAAAGGAAAATCCTATAATGTCTTGCAGTGTGACCGTGCACTCTCATATATGTAGATGGAAAGTGTCAGTCTCAGGAAGCCACCTCTCTACTAGGGCATTGACCAATGCCCTGTCTTACTAGAATACTAGCATGATGCACGCAACATCCCAATATATGGCAACTAGCAGTCCCTGCTCCATCAGAGGATGATGCTCATGAAAACTACCATATCGTCGAGTCTCCAACACACGAGCCTACAAAAATACATAAAAAGGATATTCAAACTAATTACACAAAAGTGACCTAAAATAATTTATAAAAAGTGGCTCAAAATAATTCATAAAACATGTTGCATTTAAGTTTCCAAAAACTCTATAGATCTAACATTGAAGCTCAATAAAATACTCTATCTTAGCAATCTACCCAAAAAATTTACATATACCTTATCAATCTACAAGAGCCCTATAGATCTAACTAACATTCAAGTTCAATCAAATACTCATTTGAACTAACATTTGAGTTTAATACCAACATTTGTCTATTTATCTAACTAACATAATCCTACCATTCATAGATCTAACTATTTATCAAGTTCAACAAATCTAACTAACATTCACGTTCAATAACAACATTTTATTAATCTAACAAACAATTTATTTATAAAACGCTATCATTTTTGACATACACTAGCCTAACCTTTTTTTACAACACTAGCATAAATAGAAACACAAAAACGTTGTGGTAAAGATATCTACATACCTAAAAGTTCGCTCAAGGTTGAATGTGGTCGATCTCATTTAGACGCAGCAAATTTACACTTTCCATTGCACTACAAATCAAAATATCAACCACACAAAATTTTTAGAAAGAGAAATATAATTAGAATTGTGAAGTGGTTGGTTTAAACCAACTCTTTTATTTATAACTCTTAAAAGAGTTGATTTGAATCGACTCCTATTCTTAAAAAAATTAACTTTTTATTACGGGAGTCATTTTGAATCAATTCTTGCTAAAATGAGAGTTAATTTGAATCAAGTTTATTATAAAAAAATAATTTATTTTAAAAACAAATTTAAAATTAATTCATTTAAATAATAAAATAATTTAAACCTTTTAGTTCTGCAAGTTTTCCCTTGATTCTCTCTCTAAGCTCAACAATTTGTTCACGTTGGCACGTTGCTATGTCTGCACAACAGCGAGTAATTGATATGATAGTTGTTGCGCGTGTTAATATTTGTGTAACATTGCTAGCCTGGATGTGACTCAGATAGGCATCAGCTTTTTGTGCCATAGGCATGTGTGTGAGGCTCTAATAAATTGTACGATTATTTTTGAGTCGTGAACAAAATGGTTGTGCATATTTACTTGTATTATGGACCAAAATGCTTCCGTGTTCGCCTTGGTTATGAGCAGCGGCATCGGAAATTAAAATGTGTTGGGTTTGTCAAATTCTAACCACAAACAGCAAGTCACCAACCATAGTTTTGTCTCTTTTTTTTTGTCTTTTTAGTTTTTAATTGTGAAGAGACTATTTTACCCCGCAATTTAAAACTAAATTTTCATTTCTCTACCCCTCTCCACCCCTGAAATTAACAGAACCTATCCAGCCTACCTCTCTCTCTCTCTCTCTCTCTCATTGTTCTTCCCTCTTCCAACTCTGCCGTGGGCTCTCTAACACATCCGCCCCCGCCTTCCACCTCGACTTTGTCGCCCTCTTCCCTTCCCTGTGATTGAAGTTTAATTTGGATCTTGAATAACCTAATGCAAGTGCTCATTCTTTAGGAACTTCACCTGTTGCTGCGCGGCAGTAAATTGTAGTTTGTTTATGCTAAGTGGATGGTTTATTTGAAGTGATGGATTGGGTGAATAAAAAAACCAAATTTGTTTCAATCCGGCCAATTGCTAGCTAACGATGCTTGAAATTGGGTGCTTTTGTTTCTATTTGGTATTGGTGGCCCCTGAAAGAAGTGGTGGGTGTTGACATGATTGCAAATGACAGGAGGTTTCAGGCGGCAATGTGGCAAGGGGGTGGGTTGCGGCAACGACGCGGTGGGGTTGTGGCCGGTATGGGGGTTGTTAGAAATGGTGTGATGGTATGAAACAGAGAATTTGATTTATCGGCGAGGATAAGATTGTCTTTTAACACAAAAGAAAAATTGATTACTTGTTGAATTATATATGCTCCAATTTTATACAGTTCTATCTTAGATTGCTTTTATTAATTCTTACCATTCGATCAATATCCAAAGGCTATCAGTGGTTCAAAGGGTGGGCTTCTGGTGGCCAAACATAGTACATATTAAATGTGCGTTTTTTATACCTGCGCACCAGAAACGTTTCCAATAAAATCTTAATAATAATTCTTGCTAAAGAAAATGTAAAAATAACTTTCAATAAGCATAAATTAAGATTAGTACTTGATAAATATATTATAAAATTGTTATTTACATGTTAAATGACTATAATGAACACGCACATATAAAAGAGTATAGTGATAATTAAAATTTAAGGTATTATTAATATTTTAGTAGGAAAAGTTGACTCAACTTTTAAAAGAATAAAAACATATCAACTTTTTAGTTTATCAAACACAAAAAACTTACTTATACTTCTTAAACACATGATCGTTTTATATGAAAATCGTTTTGCTAACTAATGTCTTAAGGACATTAATTAAGGAAGTTAAAATAAAAAGCTTAGAGTTAATAATACATTTATTGTCATTAAAAATATGCACATTTTACTTTTTTGGGTTAATACCTTATTTGGTCGATGAAATTTATCTCATTGTACTAGTTGGTCTCTCAACTTTAAAAAGTGACAAATTAGTCCTTAGACTTTGTAAACATTGGACTCATTACCCTAAGTAGTCCATGAACATTCATAGTATTATCCTAATTAGTCCTTTAACATTCTAATTATTTTCTCTTGAGACATGAGATATGGACTAACAAGTTACAAAGTCTAGAGATTAACTTGTCATATTTTTTGTTAAGTGATCAACTAGGGTACATGTGTAAAGTTTAGGAACCAAATAAGGTATTAACCCTACTTTTTCAATACAAATTTATAACTTTATAGTATTTATTAGCAAAATTCATTTAAAAAAAACTTTTTCTAATTAATGCTTATAAGTTTTTTTTTTTACGGGAATGCTTATAAGTTTTTAATGCTCTAGATATATTAAAAATTTAAACAACTCATCTGTTATTAGAAATTTTTTTATTATTAGTTCTTTAACCACCACGACAAAAAAGTAGTTTTGCAGCAGTTCAGAATTGTGTTTTGCAACGATTAGAACTGCCACTAAAAACATTTTGCTGTGGTTGGCCATCTGTTGAATCCTGTTCGTTGGGACGGTTTCTAGCAACCATAACCGCCACAATATATTTTGCAGCAGTTCAAAACTGCCGTTATATTAAGAAAGCATTTGCGGCGATTGGTAACCACTGCTATGTTTAATCGGTTCTAAATCACCACTATGTTTAGCTTATAATTTTTAAATATTCTTGATGCTTTTGAATTCCAATCCCTTTTTAGACCAATTTTACATTAAGAAATTAAAAGTGAGAAAAATCAAAAGCACAATGGAACAAGCAAAATGCAGAGAATGTCTTGAAAAAATGAATTGATAAATTTGGAACTACAACACTAGTGAATAAGCCTACAAATGCATGAAATGTAGCAAATCAAATAAAAGTGAGAAACACATTCATCAACAAGATAAATCTAAATAATCAACAATATAAATTAGAAAGATAACTTCTAATTCCATGCTCCAATTCGAGTGTGAAAGATTACTAATACTATGACATTGTGTATCACCAATTACATCTCAAATCAGAATATATGAAATAGATGAGAGATAAAAAAAAAATAACACTTGTCATCAAATCTCAATCATATAAGTATATAACCATCTGACAATATTATAACATTAGGAATCCAAATTATACCATACCTTCAAAAAAAAAATTATTGGAGAAGTAATATATAATTGGTAGAATTGTGTATCACTTTATTATAATAATTCATAGCCTCTTAATTTAAGGCAATCCTGCATAGTATCTTTAGAATTAGTAACTAGACTAATAACTATACAAAGTCCAATAATACTCATAAAATATAATTACATAAATAAAATAAAGATATGATAGCTTTGGTCATCATAAAAAAGCAACTTTCAACACTTAGTATAAACGAAAGATGATAAACATTAGAAACCTACATAAATTGGTAATGGAAACATAAAGAGTTCATAAAAATGCTTGAATGCATATTGATTCATAACCAAAACTAGCTCATAATAATTAGAAACTGGAACATGTATGCTCATTGACAGGCTCGTCAACAGTACTAGCATACAAAGACAACAATACTAGCATACAAAGACTAACTGGCTATTAACATACTTTATATAAATTTTATCAACCAAAAAAAGAATTATGTATATGTCCAAAAACATAGGCACCTTTAAATTTTCAAGCTCCAAGTTGACCATAATCATTGGTCAATATCATACGTGGCACATAAAGCAAGTTAATTAAATTACTGTCACTAAGTAATAATATATCACCTGTACAACAACTCCACCATATGAATTTCCCTCATCTCTGATGATACCGAAAATCTTCTTAAATGCACATTCAAAGACGACAATTTTTTGAATCTCCTATAATTATTAAATGTTTTTAGATAAGACAAAATTTCTATCAACCAACAAAATAAAAGTAAAAAAATTGAAAGGAGAGAAAAATTACAACTAGAGCAAAAAGTTTATCTCAGCTTCACGGGTAAGGTGAGTAAGAAGAAATAAGGCCTCATTCCTTAATACTTGTAAGGTAACACTTGATCAGTTTCCTAACATCAATAACAACCAACAACATTCTCAAACTAGGATCAATAAGCAAAGCATGTCAAAATATTTTCAACAGTAAGTATTTGAGAATGCAAAGAATTAGATAGTCAACTCAAATAGATGATTATATTTTATCCACCAACAGTAAGTACCTCACGATCCATAAGCAAATCCATTAGGCGAGGGATGGTCAATATAGCTTCCTGTAACCTGAAGAACGACTTAGAAACAGCTTACTGAGCAAGATGATTTAACAATATTAGGAATTAAACCAAAATAGAAGCCATAAATAAAACTAATACCTCTGTGGAGAATTAGTGAGGAGGGCAGTCAATAGTTGCAGAGTATAATATCGCACGTAGAAATCATCCTCATCCTGTCAAAGTATCCCAAAGGGAAGATGACAAAGACAATATTATGATTTATATGCAGTAAAAGTATAAACCTAGAAGTCAAGAAAACTTCTCGTGATATAATTGAGAATAAATACCATACTTTTGTTAAGAAATTATTACCAACAAAGTTAGAAGAAGAGAGATATTGTCTGTCTGCTTCTCTAGAAAGCAAATTAGTGTTCATCAAAGCAAGCTGAAACTTCATTATTTGGTCCTTTTGCATGATTAATAGGAGTCAATGTACTTACAAGAGTTTCCAGGGCACCACGAACCTTCATGGATAATTGGATGTAATTTCCATTTAACAAACTTTTGGGACTTGATATATTAAATGCAAATGGAAAAAATCTAGGGAAGGAAGTTCATTGGGAAAGGAAGAAAAACATAGAACGGTTGATAGAAAAACAAGGAACAACAACAAGTGAATTGCCACTCCATAACCATAAACAAAACCCTCACAATCTAACTGAGCATATGACCCTCAACAAATGAGATTAATAGAAGTAACATGTGATACCCAGACAGAGCAAGTTGAGGAATAATGCATTATCAATCTAAAATATCTTTAAAAAAAAAAAAAAAGCCAGTGCTTAGGAGAACTTCATAGAACCTATGCATGACTCTAGATGTAGCATGGCGAACAGAATTATGAATCTAACAATTAAACAGTTGAAAAAAAAAGCTCACACATTTCACTTTCCAGTTCTTTATTTCTTTCCTTTTTTTTTTTTTTTTTACATATTTTGTCTACTTATTAAAAATGAACTACAGGATTTGGACCATTGAGTAATGAAGAACAACTAGACAGTAGACGTGACAGGGAAGGAAAGTTTGTCACCATTTCAACATCCTCACGTTCTTCCTTTAAAACGCTTAGCATTATCGAAACAATAACATAGATAAACATGGCAAGTTGGCAACACAACTACCAACAAGAATCAAATGAAATTTTTTGACAAAATATTTAACCCCTCAAAATACAAATGTAGAGAAGAGTATAAGAAGGCCATTAGCACTCTTAGTTCTCATGAAGCAGTATTAACTAAAACATAAAATAGATGGCGAACCAAGATAAATAAATAACATTGAGATGTGATATTCATATTACACAAAATAAGTAAATTCTAATCAACTATATTTATGAAAAATTCAGTTAGATGACTAAATCTAGAATGGCTCTAAACAATATGCTAAAAAAAAGAGAATATTCTTCAGAGGGCCCATTACTTTATAGCAGAAGCCAGCAAGGAAAAAAGGGGGTAAGAACTGACCACAGTGAAACGGAAACAAGGAATGAACAAAACATATATACTAGTAGAAAAACTCCAATTCCAATTACATGTGTTACATGTCATCAAGAATCTTAAGTAACAATAAGAACCACTTTACCTATCTGCATCTAAAGAACTCTCGTTACCAAAAACTGTCCCCAGAACCCCTGCACAAACAAATAATCGAATTAATCACCAAATTATTTCTTAAATAAGGACAAATCACAATAAAATGAAATGCGCTGAGATTAACCACCCAAACCAGGAAAAAAAACGCACAAATTTCAATTTTGAGCTCAAGTTTTTTCCCTTGTAACCGGACACCAAATCCATCTTCATAGATCAACAAAGTGCTCTAGAACTTGATATTTCAATCCCGCAATGAGGAGTATCCGCTTTGTGTGACTTGATCACTGCAATGCAAGTGTGAAACTAAATTAGGCTCTGACCTTTCATTCAAATTCAATCATAGAGACCAAACATATCGTGAAAAAATATAAATGTTTTGGGCTACTAATAACTCCATAGGAAATTATAAAATAACAAAATCAAGCAAAGGTTTTCTTTTCTATTGGTACAATTAAGTGAAATGTTAGAAAGAAAAAACAAAGACAAAACAAGTTTACACCTGATTCAAGTTGCTTGCAAAACTTGTGTAAACTTGTCATGTCACAAAAGAAAATCAGTTCATCACCAATTCATATCTAGTTACACATGCTTTCCTGCATTCAATAAAAGCTATTGTTATACCAACAACAAAAAAAAAAAAGCTATTGAAAACAGGTACCCTAGAGCAATCCTCATGGGAGACAGGAAATGACTGTCCAATTGCTTTCATCCTTAGGGATAAGATTCATCAACAGTTCTTTATATCGGCAAAATTAATTATGAGCACATTAATGATACTATAAAGTAACACAGTATTGAACACATTAAATTTGGGTAAAAGCATCACATAAAAAATTACAGTGTGGTCATTTGTATTTGAAGCTAGGTACGAAGGGACAAATCATCGAACACATGGAGTAAATGAGAGTGAGAAAAAGATACTATACTGAGGAGAATGCATGAGAGCAAGCTTGAGAGAACCATATTGAAGTTTGACTCCAATTCCAAATAATCTAGGCAACAAGAAAAATAATAAAGAATTTCAATAACTCGGAAGATGAAGATAAATAAAAATTTTACAACTCAATCATATTCTCATATATAGTAAATGAAATGCCTCTCTAAACCAGAATGTATAAACCAAAATCAAAATCAGAAATGAAACTGAAAGTGAAATATAAATCAAAATCAAACAAACCTGTTTACGAAGAAAGATCCTTTGGCATCTGTGCAACTGAGAGCATTGACTAAAATCAAATCAGGAACGAAAATCAAAATGAAGCCCTGAATCTGAAATGGAATTGAGAGAAAAACATAGTGATTCAAACCATTTTGATAAATGAGTTTAAAACATAAAAATGAAAGTGAAGAAATGAGAGAATGGGTTCGTAAGCTTGCTTTGAGATTGGAGGAAGGAAAAGGAATAGAAGGAAGGGAAAATGGAGTCTATGAGGGTTGGATTGTGAGGGATGAACAACCTTGCCCTCCCATCCAAGCCCTTGTGTGGGTGGTTTGAGCTATGGAGCTTAAGAACTAACAGTTTCAGATAAGCCCCCTGGACCGGGTGAGGGCGTATTTTCTGGTTTTTCTGCTATGTCTATGTGTGTGTATGTGTTCTCTCTATCACCTCCTTCTCTCTTCTTCCTTTCGTGTATTATGTCCCCCTTTTTATCTCCCAGATCCCTTTTCTTAAATCTACCTTCCTCCTCCTTTTTCTTTCCCTTTTCTCATTCTTTGGATTCTTCTCTTGTCGTGTCATTTTCAGGGTTGCAGGTCAAGGCCCTCTGCTGCCTGCCTGGGTCCTTGTGCCTGTAGCCCAACCTGCATTTGTCACTCTCATCTCTGCCCAATGCAAGTTCCTTTCACTAAAAACCTAGTATAAACAAAACCCTCTTTTTGTCCCTCTCCCCTAGGCCACTAGGAAGGGTCCCTAAAGTGTGCAAGGCTGCCAAAGCTGGCTACTCCTTCAGCAGGTCGCCAGAGGGTGTATCAGGGACGCACTGAGACCTATCTGAGGTTTGTTTGTTGTTGTCACCTGCAGAGCTGCTGCAAGGGCGTATTTCTTGCTTGCCCTCTAAGCTCCCATAGCTGACCAAAAGGCATTGGAATGGATCCCATGACACCTTTGGGATGTGGAGCAAGGTACAACGCCCTCCAATCCATAACCTCTCATAGTTCCCCTTCTTGTCTCATTTTAGACATGTTGAGGGCGTATTGCATGACACCACCCTATGCCAAGCCCTTGATATCTATACTAGAGATAAGTGCTTATGTGTTTAATCTTCCTAATGCTATTCTTGATGCATCTGTTGCAAAAGGGTCTATACCACAGAGAAATAGAGAGCAAACAAATCAAAAACGGGTTAGTTACCTATTTTAAAAATTAGATAAATTAAGTAGCATGATATATTTACCTATGAGGTATTTAAGCAACTACCTATTTTAATTGTTGAATTCCAAAATTAACTATTTTTCTTTTCTCCTTCGGTACATTCCAAAATTTACTCTAACGTGAAGGATAACTTTTCTCCTTCGTTTAATATTTTGTTCTCTGAAAATAAGTTTTATTTTTTACATTTTGAAACTTTAAGAAATGTATTTTATTTTTAGAAACGGATTCAATTTTCAAATAAATAAAACAAAGAAAATATATTTGTTTTGTCGCTTTTCAAGGTTTAATTTTTGGAATAATATTTAAAATGATGAAATTATATTTGTTATTAAAAAATGAAAATTATATTTGCAATTAAAATATTATTTCTTTAGCACCAAATTGTTTCTTTCTCTTTCTACGTTTACTTCTCGACTCAAATCCAATAAACACACGACAACATATTTAATGCGAATTTTGATGGTTTTAAAAAAATATTTTTTTAAAAAAAGTCAAGTTTTTAAATATAGTTTAAAATTATTTTTTAAAAATAAGTTAACATATTCCTTTTTAAGTTTATAATATTCTACTTAAAAAAAATAAAAGTGGAGGTAATTGTTAATAAAAATGCTTTATAAATATAAACAATAGTCTTTTTTGTTAAGTCAATTTAAACATATTCTTATTTGCTGAAAAAGAGAAGAATTACCAAAGGAGTTCGATTACTATTCTAACATTGAACCAAACTCAAAAGTCAAATTCAAAGGCACAACCATCCAAAAACGGGTTAGTTACCTTCATATTGGTACACATTCAAACATAGAGATTGGAAAAAAGAAGACTGGGGAGAGTGAAAGTGTGTGGAGGATGAATCATGGTGAAACACCCTAACTAGCTAGTCCACGCTTAAGTCGCAAACATGCTGACTATGTTGTTATCTCTTTTGGTTGGGATAGTACTTAGTCCCGCTTATGAGTTTAAAAATATAGTTATCCAAAAATATGGACTAAATTTCAACTTTTCTTTATACGTATTATAGTGTAAAATATGAGTCTTGCTTTCGTTAGAACATATGTTGTGAGTGGTAACGTAGTATACTTAACTAATATTAATTAGACATACTCAACATCCATAACAACCAAAGATCCATGCCATATATTCACAAGTAGTTACACATGTAATATCATAGATGTTACGTACAATTACATAGTAGTACAAAACACATAGCCTACTGACTAGGGACTAATGCGACATCTCTATCGTGGCTCTGATTTCCCTATTCCGTTGTCCATCTTCATCAATGCCACTCGTTCTCGGATTGCCTGCACTGCTTTGACATCTTCACCCTCGTCGTGTCCACCTAGAACCATAAAGGAGTGGCGGATGAGAACACGACGTTCTCAGTGGGAAACCTTAATCGTTGTAACTCGTTTTATACTCAATTATGATTACGCCACTCAGGGGGTCTCTGTAACAACCTGTTTTCCCCTTAGCGGAATTTCGCTAGATAATTGTTGAGATATTTATATTTTTGGTTAAATCAGTAGAATTGGGAACCCTTGCGATTAAGAATTGTCTGTAGAAATATTTCTGTTCGTTTTCTTAAAATTCTGCAAACACCAGAACATACCCTTTTTGTCGTCTGAATACAACCGTGTGTTCAACGTATCCGTAAAAGGTACGGCTACAGACAAGAATCCACAAATACCTCAAATGAACCTAGATTAATCTTTAGAAAAATTAGGAGATCACAAGGACGTGATCAGAATATTTTTAGAACATCCATACGCGAAGTACCGAGACCGGAAATGAGAAAAACCTGATCAAAATTGATCTGCCAGAGCCTATAAATTTTCAACCACAAAACCGGCCAAGAAACACCAAAACACATGGCCAAGAATGCAACCAAGTGTGGTCAAGAGTCAAAAGTCACAGTGAGTCATGAAAATGGCATTTAGGAAAAAGACAAAATAAGAGCATTTTGGAAATTTTGCGCCCAAGGACAAAATTGGAAAGTGATTTTCGTGGGTAAACTGACTTATCCACTGTCTATGTGGTTTCATTATTAGATATATATGTGGTTAGGATGCCTTTTATGTGACTTTGATGTATATATATGTTGTTGATGATTGTCTGGATCTGTTGGTGTTGTCTGTGATTCTGTTAGAATTTAGGAATGCCTAAGACGAAAATAGACATATGACATGATTTTAAAGGGAACTGTATGCTGAGATTTTTATCATGAAAAACTAATGTTATTTTTGGATTTTACACGAAAAATTGAGTGGGGATATCAAGTTTTATGATTTTTGGAGTCTCTGATGAATTTCTCAGCAAACAGGCAGAAAACGGGGCTTTTATGGAAAAGGGAAAAATGGGAAATTCGTGGCTCGGGACTGAAAAACTGGGTTTATTTTCAGAAAATATGGGTTTATAACTATCAAAAACCCTAAGGGCAAGTCTTGAGTCCATTGAGTTTTTGAGAACTAAAATTCCAAAGACAACAGGACATTTACGGGGGCAAAATAGCAGTTTTGAGAAAAAGGGCAAAGTAGCCATTTCGTGAAGTTGGGATCAATCTGAATTTTTAAGTATGAAAAATGATCTTAGGACTATCAAAAACCTTGGGGTAAGGTCTTGGACTTCTCCGGTTTATGATTGCTATTTTTTGACAGAAACCAGACATTTGTTTTGCTAGTTGCTAGATTTAGGTTTATTATGTTCAAGAAATGCTTAGTATGAGATTATGTTTCTTATATATGATGGATTTGATGTTATGAGATTGGTAAAGTTAGTGACAGTGCATGGTTGGTATCCATGAGTTATGTGAAGTTAGTGATATTATATGAACGATGTTATGAGTTATATGGTATAACGTGTTAAATGTTTATGATGATAGGAAATTATATATGTTGTATATATGGTTAGGGAGAATTCTTATGTGTTGTATATGTGTGAAAATCTCAAGTGGTTTTATGTAAAAAGAGGAAGAAAAGAGAGGAAAATCAATGAAACAGGTCTGCAGCTCGACAGAGCACGCTAAGCCCAGCGCTAGGCGCCGCGCTAAGCGGCACGCTGAGAGGTGCGCTAAGCGGTTCCCTGCGTGTTTTCCTGAGTTAAATGTCGCAGCGTTAGCCGTTGAATGAAACTGTAATTCTGCTGTAATGATCTAAGATTAGAAGAGTTATGGAACCTTCCTAAAACACAAATTCTAGTATTCCATGCTATTGCTCTGATTGATATGCTGTACGTGAAATAAACATGTTAAACATGCTTCTGCAATAAACTTTGTGAGGATCTTGATAGCTTACATGCATCTGTGATATACATAGTTAACGACATGATAAGAAACTCTGAGATAAGTAATTATGCTGAAATGAACCATAGGAAAACTAGTATGCCATGCTGCAGGTACCATTAATGCTGCTGAATAAGGGCCAATGCCCAATGCTGCTGAAATATGGCTATATGCCACATGTTGAAAAGGCTATATGCCTATGCTGAAAGGCCGTGATCACGTGAGCCGCTATGATCCCACTTCAGGAGGTCTAGGCATCCTGAATGTGGAAGCCCGCCACAGGTGGTGTCGAGATGGCATACCTGGAGGTGTGCGGTTACCACGCCTATGCATTGTCGAAAGGGGGCAAGCTTAGGTGGGGGTACAATATCCGCCCACTGTCGAGGGGTCCCGAGGGGGCACACGGCAGGTGGAAGCCCACCACAGTAAGGTCTGGACAGTGTCGGCCTATACTGAGGGTGTGAGGTTATTCCGTCATACTAGTGTCACAGAGGACATTACTATGGTGGGAATAACACCTATTCTGTTATGCTGCTGTATTCTGTTACGCTGTTATGTGCTGCTATGCTGTTATATTCTGTCATGCTGTTTTATTCTGTTATTCTGCTGTATTCTGTTAAACGTGTTACGCTGATGATTCTGCTGCATGTATTCTGCTGAACTCTGTTATGTCTGTATTGGATGATTCTGTGATACATATTTGAGTGACTCTGTTATGCTGAAGCTGTTCTGACTTTATGCTGTTATTTAGTCTGATTTGAATAAATAATCTGCTGTTATGCCGTACCGTCAAGAGCATGCTCGAGACGGTTTTGTATATGCCGAATTGCTAATCAGCACGAGAACGTAGTAAGCAAGAGTAGTTCCCATGTCACATAATAATGCTGATAAAGCCGTTCAGATAGGCCAGATAATAAATGATAGGCTGTTTAGTATATATATGTTCACCTAGAGATCTCTGAGCGGCCTGAAGTCCGACATAATATAATACACGATGCAGGAACTAAGTTATTCCACTGAGAACCTACCGTTCTCATTCCCCACTATTTTATGACTTCAGGTACCGAAGAAGATGAGTCTTGTTTTGATGATGCTGATGATCCGCCCGTTGAGCCATGAGCGGCTAGGATTGGAGGAGCTTAGAGAGATAGCTGTTTAGATTTTGGTCAAGGACGTACTGAGTAGCATTCCAGTAGTCCTTGTATTTTGATGCTGTATGTTTTGGATTCTGTATATGACACTTTGAGCTATGTACATATTATGTATACAGTGACATGACTTTGTATGGTGGACCCATGAATGTATATTGCTTGTTCTACTTATCATAGTGTTATCCGCCTTGTTATTATATTTGTTTATTTCCAACGCATCGCTCTATTTAATTATTGATGTAATATAAGTGAAAAATTTAAAATGGGTCCTTATTTTCTTAAGCAACCACTATTTTCCAAAAGATAATGATAGACTAAAGTATTCCGATCAGATAGCAAACAACCTAGTGAGCATTGTTTACTACGTACGGGTAAACAGTTAGCTAGGGTGTTTCACTAATGCTATATGATGATGATTGTGTGATAGGAAGTATGTTAGATACTTATGATAATGAGGTGCTATATGTTAGAGTATATGATGATGATCTTGCAATGAATATGATGAAGATGACGGCACGAAATATTGAGTATAATTGCTATGTATATGACTGCCTTAAGATGATGAAGAACTGTGTTTATGTACATGAATGTTTTAAAATGAATAAGTGATATATGTGGATGTTTTATGAGGTATAGAATGATAGTTATGTTAAAGAAGAAAATGTTTAGGATAATATGACTTGTACATGACACTATGACATGCTTGATGTACATGACAACATGATATGACATGAGATGAACATGATACGGAGGACGCTGCCCTCGGGTAAGTGGATTTCCTCATAATATGATAGGGAGGACGCTGTCATACGGCAAGTGGATTTCCTCATGGCACTTAATATGATATGGAGGACACTGCCCTATGACAAGTGGATTTCCTCAAGCCTTCTACATGTTCGATGTGAATATGATATGTCTATATGATACCCGTATATGATGGTAGGTAATACATGAAGATGATGATATGTGATTTAACGGTATATGTTACATGAATATGATATGTCTATATGATACACGTATATGATGATAGGTAATACATGAAGATGATGATATGTGATTTAACTGTATATGTTACATGAATATGATGATATGTGCTTTAACTGTATAGGTGATTCAGGAATTAGAATAGAGAACAGATGACCTATATAAGAAATGATAGATTCCCTCAGTCACCTAGTAATCATAGGTAGCTGCTCAGGCTTAAGATGAATATTAATAAATAGTAGGGATGTAGTATAACTGTGACACTTAGAGACCCCTGAGCGGTGGAATCATAATTGAGAGTAAAATGAGCAACGACAATAGAGGTTTCCCACTGAGAACGCAGAGTTCTCACACCCGCTCCTTTATGATTCTAAGTAAGCAAGACAGGACTTCAGCTTGTTATATGCAGCGGCGGCCTCGAAGACAAGGAATCAAGGAATAGGATAGCAAGAATTAGACTAAGGAGGATACAATCCATGTATGGTACTGCTATGAAAACTTGTGTATGTATTAACTAAGATATTATCTATGTAAATGTTTATGCTATGGACCACTTGCCTGCTTATTGTTTGTCGTTGTTATATTGAAGCAGTTACTAGAATAGTATCAAGTTTTAACGCTTGCATTATAATTTCTAACATATGTATAGAAAGAAAAAGTTTCAAAATGGTCCATATTTTCTAAGTAAGAAATATTTTCAAAGCTAAAGTAGGGGCTAAAAGTAACCCTAACCAAAGCAGATAACAACCTAGTGAGCATTGTTTACGACGTACGGGTAAACAATTAGCTAGGGTGTTACAGTCTCTAGGTGTAACAGTTATACTATAGTCCTACCAATTATTTATATTCATACTAAGCCTGAGCAGCCTTATCTATATTACTAGGCGATCGGGGAACCTATTCTTCATTATCTACGTCGTTTGTATGCTAATCTATTCCTTAATTCATATACTGTCATACAATTCACATAGCTACACAACTGTATCAAAAATCCTCATTTTCTGAAAACCATTTTATCTACAAGTTTCAGCTAGCTTTCACTTATACCGTGCCCATTTTAATTATAAGCTTCAGCTGACATCTACTTATAGTTCTGCTCTATAAAGCTGTCCTTATAGGCAGTTATGCCCTTGTCCTTTGTAGTTGCGGCCACAGCGCTACAACTACGCTTACAACCCGCATCGTGGCGACCAGGTCGCACTAAACCTGAAGGGTCTCACCTGAAGGGTCTTGACCCCGTAATTCTCGCCAACCATGACTGAGGTGACCATCCTATGATGGCATTGTGGTCAGATCTACGACTCGACCGGGACTTAGATCTTCCCTAAAAGCCGAGCCCTTGGCCCTTCTAGAGGGGGTTTTTCCCATCATCATCATCATGTGCACAATTCAGTATTTGTTGCAACAGTTCATATAAGCACAATTCAATACCTCATATCATCATCTTCATCATGCATCACATCATATAACATATAACTTCACATAATTCATAACATCAATTGTATCATATCACTAACTTCATATAGCTCATAACAGTAGACATATAATATCCCTAACTTCACATAACTCATAACATCAATCATATACTATCACTAACTTCACATAACTCATAACATCAACCATATAATATCACTAACTTCACATATAAGGAACATAATCTCATGTCTTAAACATAACAAACGTAAACCTAGCAACTAGCAAAACGGACGTCTGGTTTTAGTCAGAAATTAGCGATCATAAACCGGAGAGGTCCAAGACCTTACCCCCAAGGTTCTTGATAGTCCTAAGATCATTTCTCATGTCTAAAATTTCAGATTCTGACCTCAGCGTTACAAAATTTCAATTTTACCCCTTTTCTCAAAATTACCATTTCGCCCTCGTAAAGCCCTGTTTTCTTTGGAATTTTTATTCTCAAAAACCCGATGGACTCAAGACTTGCCCTTAAGGTTTTTGATAGTTCTAAACTCATACCCAGTTTTTCAGTCCCAAGATGTGAAATTTTCGTTTTACCCTTTTCCTTAAAAACTCCGTTTTCTGCCTGTTTGCCGAGAAATTCATCGGGGACTCCAAAAATTATAAAACTTGACATCTCCACTCATTTTTTCGTGTAGAATCCAAAAACAAAATTAGTTTTTCATGATAAAAATCTCAACATATAGATCCCTTCAAAATCGTGTCATATACCTATTTCCGTCTTAGGCTTTCCTAAATTATCACAGAATCACAGATATCACCTGTAGATCCAGACAATCATAAACAACATATATATATATATATATATATACCAAGGTCACATAAAAGGCCTTCTAACCGCAGATATATCTAACATAAAACATATCACAAACATCATCATATATCTTAAATCACATAGACAGTGATTATGTCAGTTTATCCACATTTATGCACTTGCTGCTACTTGCTTAGTCACTTTGTGCAGAATCCCACCTCGCTTGGTTGTTTCCAAGCTCTTATCCTTAGAATAGATGTATAAGAGATTTTTTAAGGCACTAGGAGAATTTGGGAGGTTAGGGTTTAGGAAACTTGAACTAGGCTCTATGGAAGAAAGTCTTTGTGTTAGTGTTTTGGACAGTATAACGGCTGAATGTATAAACGGACAGAGTTTGGCCAAGGTCTCTTATTTTTCCTCTCCAAAATTCGGCCAAGGGGGTATTTATAAGCCTGATGGCCAAAATTTTCTTCCAATTTTGCCCTTGAGACAAAATTTCCAAATTGCCCTTATTTTGTCTTAAGCTTCATGTCATTGTCATGAGTCACCATATGACTCACCATACTTTTTGACTCTTTGACCACACTTGGGTCATTCTTGGCTGTGTGGTGGCTTTGTGTCTTAGCCACTTTTTGTGGCCAAGAATTAAAGGTCTCTAGCAGATCAATTTTGATCCAGTTTTATCATTTTCGGTCCCGGTTCTTAGCGTACGGCTGTTCTAAAAATATTTCGATCACGTCCTTGTGATCCCCTAATTTTTCTAAGTAATAATCTAGGTTCATTTGAGGTGTTTGTAAATTCTCGTCTGTAACCGTATCTTTTATGAATACTTTGGACGCGCGATTATACTCAGACAACAAAAATGGTTTATTCTAGTGTCTGCAGAATTTTGTAAAATGCGTAGAATTATTTCTATAGACACTTTTTAACCTGAGAGTTTATGTGAGGGCTTGTTTCCCCTATTTAATTTATGAAATCTTTGTTAAGGGAAAAAGCGGGATGTTACAGAAGGAGAGGAAGGAGGGGATGTTGTAGAAAATGAGAGAACAAAATGAGGATATTAAAACCAGGGGTGTCAAACGGATCGGCCCGGCCTGGCTCGTTTGGACCCGTTTATGCTATTTTTAGGATCTGACTCGTTTATAGTCGATCCGCGGGTCTAAACAGGCCAGCCCACCAGCCCGTTTATTTTTTTAAAAAAAATTTAAAATTTTGGTATTTTTTTATGGTTTAAATACAAAGTTGTGAATAAGTGTGCGCGGTCATTTTTAACTATTTTTTATCGTCTATCTATTAATTTATCAGAAAGAAATAGTTATGTAAAATTTGAGTATCCATTTCCGATGGTAATAAATAGAGAAAAATTAAGGTTTTGTGATTTTTTCGTCTTTATCTCTTTATTGTGGTTACGAAATCTTTAATTTTGGATAGGTATACAAATAGTAGCATTTTTCAATTAATAATTAACACCTATAGTCTAAACCCGCGCGATGTGCAGCAAGTTTTAAAATATCTAAAAAATGTTTTAATTATAACTAAAACAACTTAGCAATTTAGTTTGCAATTTGGGCTTCAAGATGAAGATTAAAACTTCAATTTGGTTTTCAATTTGAACGTGAGGTATCAATTATCATGCAATTTTATTAACTTAATTTTTAAAAATAACAATTTGGGTTTTTGGTTTAAAAAAAATTTAAAATTTAAAATATAAAATAAATAAATAAATAATAAAAAAAAGAATTCACTGGCTCACGGGCCCGTGAACCCGCCGGGCGGGCCTGTTTAGCCTGCGGACTTAAACGGGCTGGGCCATTTTTTAAAAGTTTTTACGAACCTATTTTTTACATGTAAAGTCCGTCCATTTAACTAGGTAAACGGATCGGGCTCGCGGGCATGACTCATTTTGACAACCCTAATTAAAAGCATTGACGAGAGGATAATATCATAAAAAAAAGACATTGCCGGGAGGTGACCTTGGCAAGACGAGTGCTTTAGAATTTAAGGAAAAGAATTGTCTTGCACGTATAATTCACCGTATGTCAGAATGGTGGTGATAAAGTGAGAGGTAATGTGAGATTTTGATGATAGAAAAATGAAAAAGAGAGCCATTAAAATTAAAATTAAAATTAAAATAATAAGAGCTTTATAGTAGAGTTGGTCAAGGGGATGATAGTGTGTTTATTTCAGCATTTTTTGAAAAATATTAAAAAATTATTTTTTGTTGTAAAACTTAAAACGTTGAAAACAAGTTTTCTAAAAAGATTATGCTTAAATCCTCAAAAAATGGTAAAGACCAAATTTTTTTTTTTTTGAGATTATGGTTATTTTTAAAAATTTATACAAATATATGAAACTTATTATTTCAATAAAAAAAGTAATTATCTGATAAATAAATTGAAATAGATGTACATGGAATCTTAACTAGTAGTTTTGTATTTGGGTATTAAAAATAGAAAAAAAATATTGTTAAAAGATTTTCTACTTTATACAAGAGAGTTACCGGTCAAATTAGACTAGATTAATCGGGTTCGTCTCAATAAAATCTAGATACTAATAGTTCATTCGAAAAAAAATAAAATAACCAAATCAATATATTTAAAAAAATGTTTGAGACTTCTAACTATTTAATCTAATTATACTCGTCGTAACTCTTATAATTAAAACAAAACTCAAGCATTTATCAGCTTATAATTTATTAAATTTAATAAAAGGAATGGGGTGAATGGCTATTTTTGCTATTCAACTTTTGTTATATCAAAAATACTCTAACGTAGTTTTACCTTCCCAATTACTTAATGCACCTCCATAGTTTTATAACTACTATTTGAGAGAAAAAAAAACCTAATGTGAAAAAAAGAAAAGAAAAAAAATTCTAGTAAATAAATATAAATACCAAAAACACTTCGAAGTAAATCTTATCCAAATTTTAGAAAGGAAAGTTTCAAGGGTCAAAGTGGAAATTTCCATTGGCTCTTTGGTAGTAACGTGGTCGTGCAAGAGAATAGACAAGAAAAAACTTATACAGTAATAGAATATATATAAAAAAAAACCAAAATAATATGGAGAAGTGGATAAAAGTAAGAAACTCATATTTTTTTAACCAAATGTTAAAGTTTTAATCCCTAACTTTAAATATAAGTAACTTTAAATTTTAAAGTTAATTATCTCATTTTTAAAAGTTTCTATAAATCATTGAGTTTGTATCAATAAATAACTTAATTGTGTAAATAAATAAATAAATATAAAAACCCCAAAAGAAATGAAGCACAAAAAACTCATGTTTCCCGTGTAAAACGGACAACGATTAAAAACTTTTGGTTGGACAAAGGGACCACTGCATTGAATGGTATCAATGGTCCCCTCGTCCTAATTGGAACCACTTAAGTACCAACAAACAGGCTTCAAAAACCACTCCTCTGTTGATCCTTAACCATACATTAAAAGAAAAAAGCTTTAAGCTTTTCTTCTTTCTTTCTTTTCTCTCTCTCTCTCTCTCTCTCTCTCTCTCTCTCTTTCGGTTGAATCCGTTGTGTGTGATTTTCAGGAACTCACTGCCATGGATGGTTTCAGCCCTGAGTTAGAGATTGTTGCTGTAAGAGAGAAAGCCCCTAATCCTCATCATGGCATGGAAAGAATTGGTGATACCACCACTGCTGCTGAAGGTGCCCACAACATGGTTGATATGCCTCTGATGCATTTCCCTGCTAACACTAACTGGTATATGTCTCTCTTTTTATTTCTATCAATATACTATTTTATATATATATATATACACACACACACACACACACACATATATACACACACCAACACCCCCTTTTTTTCTTTCAATCTTTAAGCTCTTTTTCTTTGGGCAGTTCCATGACAAGTTCCCACTTTGTTGGTTGGACTCATGATTAAGGGTTTTAATTTTCTATGGATGCCAAACCAGGGATGAGTTAGACTATGGAATCCATTAATGTGACATGGGAACTGCTTTATACTATACAGTAGCTTTTATGGGCATTTAATTAATGACACTTTGAAAAGGGACCTTTCTTTTAAGCAGCAGGAGTTATAGATTATAAAAATTATGCAGAACTAGAAGGAATGGGTTTGGGTTCAGCTTTGTAAAGTTGACCCTTGAATTTAGAATATCCTATTAGAACCTCCTCTGGGTTATTATATCAGTTATTTATGAACCACTGTTAGCTATGAGATGAATATGAGTTTCCAGAAGCATATGAGTTTGGGGCTTTACTATGAGCTCTTACCTAAAAATTCTCACTCATATGGATTACTTGCAAAATTCATGTGAGTTTTGAGCCTTTGACATGGCACTTCTTGTTTAACTTAACAGTTCATTAAAGATCTGAGGGTATTGGTAAGGGTGGATTCTTTGGTGTCCCTAAGAGCACCATGCCCCTCACCCAAAAAATATGCAATTTAACCTAGTATCAACTTAAAAATTGTCAAATAACTATAAGAATGTTCTTAATGAAACTTTAATTTATGTTTGGTTGTATAGTTTTCTCAATTTTTATTTTCAAAAATTGAATCCCCAAATTTAAACTAAAAACGTAGAACGAACCCTAAAAAGCTATGTAATTTCAAAAATTGAATTCCCAAATTACATAGTTTTTTAATTTCATTTTCAGCACATAATCCTGATTTAGTGAAAACTAACAATATAAAAACTTTTCAATGGTTTAATTAAAAGCATAAGAAGCAGTCTGGATTCAACCCTTGTTATAAGATGCCTCAACTTGTCTCCCATATAGTTTAAAGTATCTACAGTTCTTGAAAATTCAAGTTTCTGCCAATGTCAAACTTATGGAGCTTTTTGCATCTGTGTGCGCTTTCCCCCCATTTTCTTCAGGCCAATGCCAGCAGCACCTGGACTGAATGCAGCTATTCCAACTCAGTTTACCATCTTGTTTAATGGGAACACTTTCGTCTATGATGGAATTCCTGCAGAAAAGGTAACCCTTGGTTGAAAGATTACGTGATAAATGAAAGTAGCAGAATTTGTGATTTCATTCCTGCTCTCCACTTTACAGGTTATAGTTTTAATATAACTAATATATTTATTCTGATTATAGGCATGTTTTGAAACAACTTTTTATAGGATATAATCGTTTTTTTTTTCCTCTTTCGATATCTCGTCTCGGAAAGTTTTTGATTATAAGCTGTTTTGGACCTAAAATAAGTTTATCCGAACACATGAATAGGTGCAAGAAATAATGCTTATTGCTGCTGCCTATGCCAAGTCTGCCGAAATGAAGATTGGGACACAATCCTCCTTCACTCCACTCATTCACACAACGCCGTCTTCACCGCAAGGAAACTCCAACAACTTGGCTTCACAGCAATCAGTGTGCTTCCCTCCTCCAAAGAAGAGCTCAATTTGCAGGCTGCAAGGTGGTAACTCCTTTATTACCAAACTAGATTTTGATGATAATTAACTTGTTTAATAACTTTGTTGCATGCACTCTCTGCTTCTTTATCATTCACTACTACTCAGTGGTTCTGTGTTGTTGTCTGCTATTCTGATCTAATTTTTGTGACTTTTGCTTTGTATCTCTTTTCAGAATTCCCAATAGCACGCAGACAGTCACTTCAAAGGTTTCTTGAGAAGCGACGATTCAGGTACTAGTACTAGTAACCTATAAGAAATTATTAGATGTTCACGAAGTATCAAGTAGGATCGTACTCTAATAACTTGTAAAGTGACATTTTAGTTTCTAGAGATGAAGTTGAGATTTACAAGCGGTCAGAAACACAATTTTACTTGACTATCTCCTTTAGCACCTAATAATACTGAAGTCTCTACCAGTTTTGAATTCCCAATGTTGTATTTGACTTTTAAGTTTTGATAAGTGTATCGAAATAGAAAATACAAAAATAGTGAGACAGAAAAATGTTTGGAGAATGAGACAACAACACAAAATATAAAATTGTCTGTCTTGAGATAATTTTTTAACTAATTTTTTAGACATATTGAGAGACGATTTTGAAGCTATGAGACATGTCTAGAGATGATTGTTATGCTAATTTCTGTACTTTCAAAATAAAGGGACACAGGAGACGCGTTTCAATTGTCCCTATGTCATATTTTTTTTTTTTCCTGATACGCATATCAAACACTACCTTATGAACTGGTTTTCTAATTGAGTTTGTTTTTGTTTCTTGAAGGTTGGGTAACAGAGCCCCTTATGTCTCATCTTCAAAGAAAATGGATGGCAACATGGAGAACAGCTTCTATGCTAACAATGCATCAGATTTGGTATCAAATGATGGATTTCAGGCAAGTATTGCTGCCACTTGAGGGCAAGGGCAAATGGTGTAATTTGGTTCCACTTTGTGTGGAATTGTATGGAATAACGTGCACTCATGTAGAAGCAGCATAGAAGAAACATATGTGTAACTGTGTCATGTTTTTTATTCTATATTTTATGTTAATCTAATTATTAGTATTGAACCTTAAGTATGACTTGAAAGTTGCTCTTTCTCATTGTATTGAAACTATCGGTTATGCTTTTAAACCGTATTTTTTTTTTTGGGTACACTGGACACATTATTATTCACTGTTCTTGATACATAGTATATCTTTTATTATTATTATTATTTTATTTTTAGAAATTAACGGTTTGAATGCAAATATAATTCATGACAAGACACTATAACGTTGTTTGCCTTCACATAATTAGATAAAACTTAATTGTTGTTTATGCCTTTAACTGTTTGTTTTGTATATTGTGAAACACCTCTGCTAACTGCTTACTTCCATGGTAGTAAGCAATACTCACAGGGTTGTTATCTGTCGTGTCGGGTTATCTTTAACCCGTATTTTTACCTTTTCAAATATTGTTATGCGAAAATATGGACCCGTTTGAAAATCGTTCGTGTTCTTTATCATTTTATAAACTAGAAGCCATGCATGATTAAGGAAACATATAACAACAATCGTAAGCGTCTAACATAATTTAGTTGATAACCGAAGTCAGACATGAAGAATATATACAGAGTTACAGTCGAGGTCCGTCACAAAACCAAGTATTGTTATGCTAGTACATAATACACAGAATTTATAGCAGTCCTAGATCTACTACATTATACAAAACGTCTGGCATCCGTCGCCTTGGTGCGTCGATGAACACCTATCGTTCCTTGGGGGTATTTCCGTTGCGGCTCCTCAGTTACCACGCGTCTCTCTCGTTAATCTATTCGCTGTGCACTCCTGGATCCATAACCAAGTGAGGGTGAGAACGCTTAGTCCTCAGTGGGGTTCCTTAACGTTACCTAACGTTCATTTTCTCGATTATTCTCCAGGTCACTCAGGAGGTCTCTAAGTGATCATACATACTAGACCTCCTACTATTTATTATCTTTGGCCTAAGTCCTGAGTAGTATTATCTACATTACTAGGTGATCAAGGGAATCTAATCTTGCTTTACCTATTTATAGGTTCTCGCGCTTTCTATTCCTGACCGTCCGGGTATCATGTCCTCTGATCACATACCCACGTAACTTAAACATAGGTACTGGTATACATCTATACTTACACACTTAACCATTCATCAAATATCTCATGCATGCAAAGCTCTCTTACACATTCTGTCTGTCCACACTTCTTTCAGTGTTTTTTTGTCACATTTTGTCTATCCACACTTCCTTCGGTGTGTTCTGTCCGTCCATACTTCCTCGTTCACGGGCCCGTCAACCCGCATGACAGTGTACGACCTGCCTTTTCTGCCTGTTCCTCGAGGTAACATGACTCCACCCCCTTACCGGGTGGCGAGGGGTCGCCTTCCTTTGGGCTAAGTCGGAAGCGGACAGTTTGCCATTTCTTTCGTACCATTGACCGTCTCACACTTATCTTTTCTTTAACAACTTTCGTACCATTGACCGTCTCACACTTATCTTTTCTTTAGCATCTCCCCTTTGTTTTCTATGTTCAATTATGATCTTCTTTAATCGTTAGGCGATACCCTCTAGTCATCTAACCTCATGATGCATGCTCTATCATAACGCAATATTATGACATAGTCATTCAAATCATGGGACGACAATTCAGGATCTTCAGGTTAGGTTACTCCACGTAACCAGCAAGACCGCTCAGCGTGTGCTTAGCATGGCACTTAGCGTGCTGCTGGCCCTTGGAGTAGTTCTCCAAAACGTTGAAAACATGTTTACATAATACCAAATAGCATAGTTATATTTTCCTAACCCCAGAACTATTCAAAATCATTTTCACAGTTTAATCTCTATATTTTTCACATAATATTTTCGAAATTAGTTTCACAAATATAAGCAAATAAAATAACACAAATATAGTTATATTTCTCTAACCTCAAAAATGCCTAAAATCATCTATACC
>QANU01006989.1:1517-16175 GCA_003254905.1 Nissolia schottii
GTTCTATGTAATAAGTAACTGGATGCATGAAGCTATGATGTGATTAAAATTCCCAACAAGCTCCGGAACTACCTCTGATTTGTTTCCTATTTTATTTTCATGTCTTTTATTTATTTAGTCTATTTAAATATAAATCACAAATCTTTCACCTCATTGTTTAATTAAATGAACTCAAGAATGGTATTTTACAACTCCCTGTGGGATCGACCATACCCTATACTGCAATTGGATTCCTTTTGGAATCTGAAAGCCGTAAAGTAGGTATGTATATATAAATTTAATTTGAACAACAAAAGCGCATAGAAGCTTTCAATGAGCTTGGCATGGTTGTGACAAAACCTAAGCCGTGTCAAGATCTGAGAAAGTGGTTAAAAAGGCTTTCATCACACGTCTACGGACACGCCCCTCACCAGTCCTAAAAGGGTGGATTGGTAAATGATGTTACCTCACCAAGTCCCAAAAGGGTGGACTGGTTAAAGAGGTTAATGGCATGATAATGAGATATGATGATGAGACATGATGAGTTATGATGAGATATGATGAGGTATGATGAGATATGATGAGAAATGATGATGAGGTATGATGAGCTATGATGATGAGATATGAGTCCCCGCTTGGTTGCGTCAAAAGGGTACGGACCCCCACCTCCCTACTTGTAGGAAGGGTAGCCCGCTTGATTGGCGATGATGGACACTAGACCCCATCGGTGGATAACAACCACTCTGGTGTGAGTGCAGCCGGGTCGTCGTCAAGTTGGGAACAGAAGTGGTTGTAGCCGTAGGCCACGGTTACATGAGCGAGGGACCAATGTATGAAGAAGGACGCTAACCCGGTTGACTAGCCCAACCGGAAGCGTAAGAGATCCCCATATTCCCTAAGCATGAGTACATGATGTATGAGTTACATGAGTATATGATGCATGAGTATATGATGATGTATGAGTATGTATGTATGAGTATAGTATAAGGTATGATAAGCTATGTAGTCGTCAAGAGAACGCTCGAGACGGCCTATGTAAGTACGCAAATTAAAGATAATGAGCACGAGAACTTAGCTAAGAAAGAGTAGTTCCCCAGTCACATAGTAAAGTAGATAAAGCCGTTCAGGACCTTAGGCCAGATAATAATCAGTAGGATGTTAGTATGCATGTTCACTTAGAAACACCTGAGCGGCTTGGTTGATAAGTGAGAAAAGAGATCCCCTACGCCAAGGTTAACCACTGAGGACGACTGTTCTCACCCCCACTCGCTTATGCTTCCAGGAGCAGGCGAAGATCATGAGAGCCAAGAGGAGCCCTATGAGGAGCCGCATGAGGAACAGTGATGGTATGAGGACGGATGAGTAGAAGACCACTCTTTTTGAGATGTATTTTGATATGTAGTTTAATGTATTTGGCTTGTATATGTAGCTTATTATATTAGACTACTGTTGATGTAAATATTTGTGATGGACCACGTTTGCTTATGTAATTATTTATGTATGAATATCAGTTGTAAGCCAGTAGCTCTATCGGTTGTATTATATGCTTGATTCACGCGCGGCTCATATTTTGCAAATAAATTAACCAACTGAAAAGTTTTAAAAGGGTCCCTATTTTCCTAAACTTAGTATTTTTGAAAGATAATAAAGGACTATGAGTAATCCCACCACACGAGCAACAACCTAGTGAGCATTGTGTACTACTCGAGGGTATGTAGTTAGCTAGGGTGTTACATTTCCCACTTCCTAAAGAGCTTTTGATGATGGAGGAAGGATGAAATTGAAGCTTTGCTTGCTTGAGTTCTTGTTAGGAAGTAAAACCCTTGAAATAGTTATGGAAGCTTAGGTTATGGAAGTTTTGATTCACCAAGTGATGAGGAGGGCAACCTTACGTGCTTGGGCTGCTCCTTGCTATGCATATGATTTGGAAATAAGAGAATTCAAGAAAGGAAAAGATGGATTTGGGTGGAAGAGGTTTGGTGGAGCTTTAGGTTATCATAATTAGGAAGAAGCAAAATGGAAGAAACCTTGGGTGTGTGAGTTTTCGTGGGTGAGGGCTGCCGTGTGGGAATTTTGTGGCCCTTGGCCATACATGTGTTCATTTTCTATGTGTGTTTTTGGTCGTGTTTGCTCATTAACTATTTATGTCCGGAGGTCCTAAAAATATTCCGGACATATCGTTGTGACCTACTAATTTTTCTTGTTAATATTTAAATCTTTGTCGAGATATTCTCGAATTTATTTTCATATCTGTGTATTTTACGGACTCCTTTGAGTCATGAGTAAATTCTAATAATAACCTAATATCGACCCGAACGTCACCGGACGCCACGAGATAGCAAAATTATTATTTTTAACTAATATTACAAGGGTTAAAATTAATACTTAAATTTTTATTTTATTTTCTTTTATCTTTTCTTATTAATATATTCTTAATTATTTATTATGCGAAATTTTAGTGAAGGGAAAAATCAGGCTGTTACATGGGACACTAGGAGCGGGGCTCGTATGCTTCCGAACTTCGTGGACGACGTGCACTCTTACCTCCGAACTTCGTGGACGGCATCCGAACTTCGTGGACGACTTACTCATTTGCATCCGAACTTTGTGGATGAATTTAAGGCTTAAGTCCGAACTTCGTGGACTAACTCTCCTTCTCTTTCTCATATGTCCGAACATCGTGGACATCTTACCCGTCTTTTAAATGTCATGACATAAAAGCTCAAGCGCTCCTTTCTTTCTTTTCTCTCGTCTGGGTGGAAACCCGCGTTCAGATCATTCTCTGCGTAACATAATCATAACCCAGTCCGTCTCGCACGGCTGGGGAGGGGCTTGTCAGGTATGACGTGCCAAGAGAGGGGTTCCTATTATATAACTATGTCATAGCTTCGGGCTACTCCGACCCTCTGTGGTCGGGGCCCGTCTTTAGACTTAACCGTTTTCCCTAATTTAATTTACCATCTTTGCACATTAGTTCATTCAATTCTAGTGATCTATGGTCGCCCTAAGTCCTGTGGCAACCCTGCCTCATGAATGCATGCAAAACTCGACACTCATGCTCTGTCCTCGTTCACTGCACCCCATGGGTGGCTCATGCAACTAACAGCTCATACACATAAACTTCATACATAGTCTCTTCTGCTTAGATAAAACTGAACAGTACCCTCGGGCTCCGAGCCATTCAGCGCAAAGGGACACCTCTGGTCAGCGCTGAAGGCTCGTACCGCTCAGCGAATTGGTACCTCCGCTCAACGCCACGGGCTCTCATCACTCAGCGGGAGGCTCCCCTTCGCTCAGCGCCGGCTCGACTCCCAAGGATCCTGAGTCAGACTTATCCACTTACATGGCGTCCGCGTCATATCGCCCAGCGAATGAGGTATCGCTCAGCGATATGCCCTGGCCCTTTAACTACGCGAGGTTTGACTTCAGTCAAAGGTGGTGTGCCGCGCTAGGCCGCTCAGTGCCCTCTTGGCCGCTCAGCTGTCTGGTGCGTACAGCACCTAATCGAAGCTAACAGCAAGGCTTTTCTCCATGTTTCTTCCCCATTTCTCCCAAGTTTTTGGGCCTCAAACCTGCATCATTTATACCTCTTAACCACTCCCTATATCCTCCTAACCATAGTCACCTAACCTAATTCCTAACAAAACATTTCTAACACATAGATTCACACACAAGCACATGCATAAACATAATCCAAAAGAACACCAAGGAGGTGCCTAGCCTATGTTACCCACTTCCTAAAGCTGAGTTGGGGATGATGGTGGTGGGGAAAGGTAGTCCTCGAAGTCCTAAGCTCGGTCTTGGCTTTAGTCGGTTTCCGGTCAGCTCGATCGGTCGGCGAACGGACAGAGTTTCTGCTATGTTTTGAATTTTTTGAAGAATATGGGCTGCCATGGTTGGCTATTTATAGCCACCAACCAGCCTCCCCAAATTACCCATTTGCCCTTCTTATTAATTACCATAATGCCATTATTATTTTTCTTTTTAATTAATTAATTAAAATGGATAAATACAAGTCAAATCATGAATAGTATTTGAAATAAAAAATTAATTCTTCCCAAATCTGATTCCCCACGTGCTGCTATCAGATTTCCCTTTTCCCCGGTTCCGTTTCGTTCATTTTTTATCGCTCGCAGTATCGGTGCGTCGCGCACGGTCATCCAAAAAATATTCCGTTTGAACCGTCGCGATCCTCTAATTTCCCTCCACCCAAGATTATTAAAATAAAAGGTGTTTGTGAATTTTTCTCCGGAGGAGTATTTTCACGGTACCTTTTTACGCGTCGTACAATTACAACGACAAACACTCGCAGTTCAGCAGTCTGCGAGACTTTTTACTGCGACTCCCCACATATCTCATGGGCATTTAACCTACCAATTTTCCATCCTAACCCTCCCCTAATTCATGTTTTAGAAATTAATTAGGTCTAATTTCGGCGATTATTTCTCTACAAGAACGCGGGATGTTACATTCCACCCTCCTTAGAAACATTTTGCCCACGAAATTTAAGTAGAGGCTAGGACGTACCTTCAAACAGCTCCAGATAAGCTCTCCTCATGTCTGCTTCCAACTCCCAAGTCTGGTCTTCACAAGCTCCATTTTCCCACATGACACGCACCATCTTGACTTCCTTATTCCTTGTTGTACAAGTCTTGCGGTCTACGATGCGTCGTGGCGTCATTGGTAGGGATAGATCCTCCCTTGGTTGTACTTGGTCCGTCTCCAAAATGTGATCCGGCGACGCATGGTACTTCCTCAGTTGAGAGACATAGAACACATTGTGGACGTAAGCCAGATGTGGCAGAAGGGCTACTCGGTAGGCAACCGGTCCTATTCGCTGAAGAATCTGAAACGGCCCTATGAATCTTGGACTCAGCTTCCTGACCTTGAGGGATCTTCTAAGTCCCGTAGCTGGGGTGATCTTCAAGAACACATTCTCTCCTTCTTGGAATTCCAATGGCTCCCTTCTAGTATTAGCCTAACTCTTCTAACGATCTTGGGCTGCCTGAATTCTCGCTCGGATTGTCTTGGCCCATTCTTCGGCTTCCTTGATTTCATCCGCCGTATAGTTCCAGAACTTGGCTCCTTCATGCCAGGACAGTGGAGATTGGCATTTTCGACCATACAGAGCCTTAAAAGGAGCCATGCCAATACTCTCCTGATAACTGTTGTTGTAAGAAAATTCGACTAAGGGTAACATCTCATCCCAATAGCCGGGTAGGTCTAATGCACAAGCACGCAACATATCTTCTAGAACCTGGATCGTCCTCTCCGACTGTCCGTCGGTCTGTGGGTGATAAGCAGTGCTAAGGCATAGCTTCATCCCATAGGCTTTTTGAAACGCTGTCCAGAACCGTTAAGTGAAGCTGGGACCCCTATCGGAGATAATCGATGATGGAATCCCGTGTAGTTTCACTATCTCCTTGATGTAGATCCTCACCAGATTCTCCAAGGGATAGTTCATTCGCACCGGAATGAAATGTGCGGACTTGGTCATGCGGTCCACAATGACCCAAATAACATCTACTCCCCTAGTCGTCCGGGGCAATCCAGAGACGAAATCCATTGCTATGCCTTCCCACTTCCACTCAGGTATCTCTGGTGGAGTCAGCGGTCCGTATGGCTTTTGACGTTCGATCTTCACCTTCTGACATGTCACACACTTCTCTACCCAGTCTTCTACATCCCTCTTGATTCCCGGCCACCAGAACATCTGCTTCAAATCCTGGTACATCTTCGTCATTCCTGGGTGAATGGTGAAATGACTCCTATGAGCTTCGCGAAGGATATCAGCACGCAACCCTCCTTCGCTCGGTATGCAAAGGCGCTGATTAAACCGCAGCAGACCATCTGGTCCAAAGGCGGCTTCTTTCATCTTCCCTGCTTGCACAGTTTTCACTAGGTCTAGCCAGGCCTCATCCGTGCAGTTCCGTTGTGCTTCCGCGACCCTGAACCAGAATTCACTAGTAACCTGAATCTGCTAACATCGGATGCTAGTTGGCTGGCGGGTAAACCCCAAGTCAAGATCTCAGAAACTCTCAATCAGTTCTTGTTCCTTTATCATCAACCATGCCACATGCAGCGACTTCCTGCTCAAGGCATCGGCTACCACATTAGCTTTCCCTGGATGGTAGTTCAACCCGAAATCATAATCCTTTAGAAATTCCATCCAGCGACGCTGCCTCATATTTAGCTCCTTCTGATCAAACAAATACTTGAGACTTTTATGGTCCGAGAATACCTCAAAGCGTACACCGTACAGGTGATGCCTCCAGATCTTCAGAGCAAAAACCACAGCTGCGAGCTCTAGATCATGCGTGGGATAATTTGCTTCATGTCTCCTCAGCTGCCTGGAAGCAAAGGCCACCACCTGACGGTGTTGCATCAGCACGCATCCTTATCCCGTATGAGAAGCATCGCAATACACCTCGTACGGAGCTTGGCGATCTGGCAAAATCAGTACTGGCACGGTCGTCAACTTTTCCTTCAGAGTACGAAAATTCTGCTCACACTCCGGCGTCCAGACAAATTGCGCATTCTTCCTTGTCAGCTTAGTCAACGACAGTGCTATCTGTGAGAATCCCTTAATGAATCTTTGATAATACCCCGCAAAGCCTAAGAAACTCCGTACCTCAGTAAGGGTCGTGGGCGTCTCCCACTACTGGACCGCTTCCACTTTTCCAGGGTCCACTGCTACTCCCTGTTCCGACACCACATGACCTAGAAACTGTACTTCCCTTGCCCAAAACTCGCACTTGGACAGCTTCGCATACAGCTTCCTGCTCCTTAAGACCTCTAGCACTATCCTCAGGTGCTCCCCATGCTCTTCTTCATTCTTGGAATACACCAAGATGTCATCGATAAACACAATGACATACTGGTCCAAGTACTCCCGAAAGATGCGATGCATGTAGTCCATGAATATGGCCGGGGCATTCGTCAACCCAAAAGCCATCACCGTGAACTCATAATGGTCATATCTCGAGCGAAATGTTGTCTTCGGGATGTCCTCTCCCTTCACGCGAATCTGATGGTAACCGGACCGCAAATCGATCCGAGAGAACACCTTTGCTCCCCTTAGCTGATCTATCAGATCATCGATCCTAGGCAGTGGGTACTTATTCTTGATCGTGACCTTATTCAGTTGTCTGTAATCCACACACATCCGCACGGAACCATCCTTCTTCTTGACAAATAGTACTGGAGCTGCTTCTTCAACTCTTGCAACTCCTCGACCTGCTTCTTCAACTCCTGCAACTCAATTGGCGACATCCGATTGGGTGCTATGGACACCGGCCCGGCTCTGGGGACGAGGTCAATCGAGAAGGGAATTCGGGGATGTCATCCAGAAACACATCCGGATATTCGCACACCACTGGGATCTGATCTACCTGCAACTGGACCTTCGTGTCTACCTAAGCTAACAGAACACATCCCTGGGCTCCGAGTGGACAGCAATACAGAGACATTGTCGTCACCCCCTGAACATATGCCCCTGACTCTGCAGGGGGAAAACTGACTACCTTTGCCGCACAATTCAACGTCACGAGATTGGTGCGTAGCCAGTTCATACCCAAGATTATATCTAACCCAACCAGAGGGAGACATATCAAATCTGCTGTGAACACTCTACCCTGCAACTTGAATGGGACCTTAAGACACGCTAAACAAGTCTTCACTGGAGGTGCCGTAGGAGTTGACACACTCAGCGTGTATGGCAGTACAGTAGGGGTCAGGCCTAAACTCTCGACCCTAGCATAGAAAATAAATGAATGCGACGCTCCAGAGTCATACAGCACTGCTAATAGTTCACCTTTCATCTCACACTTACCCTGAATCAGATCGGCTTCATCCTGGATCTCCTCGGCTAAAAGAGTAAACACTCGGTCGGCCTGCTGAGCTGACGGCGGAATACCCGGGCATACCTTGGCTATGTGCCCCAGTTTGCCGCATCGGTAACACACGTTCTGGCCGGGTAGGCAAGGTCCTCCATGTTGCCGGCCACACTTTGGGCAGGGCGGCCTCGATCCTCCGACTTGCAACTGCGGCCCTGGTGCGGGCAGCGCTGCTTTTGGGGGTCCTGGTCGTGGCTGGCTGGGCTGTCCTCTGGCTCCTGGAGTTGGTGACTGCTGGGTCGGTCTTCTCCCCCAGTTCGCGAGTGGGCTCGGGAGAGTCCCTCGCTTCCTAGGGTCTTGTCGGGAGCTCTCGGCTTCTGCTAGCTTCCTCTTGTTCCTCTCTCTGTTCTCTGCTGCCAGGTTCCTCTGCGAACTTTCCAGAATCAGGCACTTGTCCACTAGGACGGCATAGTCCCAGATATCAAGGTGGTTCACTGCCACCTGTAACTCCCCATTCAGTCCTTGCTTGTACTTGATGCACTTCCAGCCTTCATAGGGGTTCAGCCGATAGGTGCTAGAGTACCTGCAAAGCTTGTCAAACACTGCAGTATAGGCTGACATGGTCCTGTCTCCCTGTTTCAACTCTAGAAACTCTACCTCCTTGCGGTTCCGCATCCCGCGTGGAAAATGCTTGTCCACTACCGCGGTGGTAAATGCTGCCCATGAAATAACCTCTTCACGCTGCCCCAGCAAAGGCCTAGTAGTCCTCCACCAATCACGGACCACTCCTCTGAACGTTCTTACTGCAAACTTCACTTTCTGCTCATCTGTGCAGTCCAAGTCCTCAAAGACCTGCTCCATCCCCTCGATCCAATTATACACGATCTCGGGGTCAGCCTGTCCTTCAAAAGTAGGCGGACGAGCTTTCATGAGCTCCGCGTACTTCTGAGTATCGACCTCTCTCGGGGTCGGCGGTGCGTTCCTGGTGGCTGTAGTGGTAGCCATCTGTGCCGTGGTGCGAGTCATCTCGCGTATACCATCGGCGAAATCCCCATTGTCTGGGGTGCGCTGTATCGAATTTCTTCTAGGAGGCATGACGGCCTATAGGGCACCTGCAAAAACCCGAGGTGATCAGTCTCAAGAAAAGCTAGTGCACATAAGCAGTAAAATAATCCTAGAAATAGTCTACACCGTCATCATGCTCGGAAGCATAGCGTAGCTCAGTCCTCAGGTTCATTTGGACCAAACTGCTCTGATACCAACTGTAACACCCTAGGTTAGCAGCTTATGCTTAAGTCATAATCTGTGTCTACTGGGTTGTTAACTGCTGTGTGGGAATACCGGTAGTCCCTAGTTGCTTTTAGAAAATAGTTAGTTATCTCAAATTAAGGACCCGTTTTTGTTTTCTTTGCAAGTAACGTGTAATGGTAAAATAGAGCCAGTCGCGGGAACTATATCATACGTTCCATACAGATGAGTAATGCGAAGAATAGTTAAACGTGAGTAACAGTGATCATATAAAATCAAGCTCAAGCAAATAAATACAAGGATGGATTGGGTCCATGAAAACGATATATATATATATATATATATATATATATTGAGTCCATAGTACTATAAACATAATCATACACCTCATCATGTTCGTAC
Source organism: Nissolia schottii (assembly GCA_003254905.1). Taxonomy (NCBI): domain Eukaryota; kingdom Viridiplantae; phylum Streptophyta; class Magnoliopsida; order Fabales; family Fabaceae; genus Nissolia; species Nissolia schottii. Next base: position 10,982 of record QANU01006989.1, read on the forward strand.
ATAAGTACATGTTTCTACTACATCATTTGCATCTATGTACAGTAACTACTACTCTCAGCAAAATATACAATAACTACTATTATCAGCAAAATACATACATACTACCACTACAGTCATACTACATACATACTACAACTGCAGTCAAACTACAGTCATGGCAACTGGTCCGGCAAGCTGGTCTGAGATACAGGGGCTCGTCAGGCTGGTCCCACCTCATCGTCCTCCTCCACACGAACGGTCTCCGCAGGCTCCTCTTCCATGGGCTCCTCCTCCCCGTCCATCGAGGGCTCCGGGACATCAGGCGAGTCCTGAGATCCTGTGGACGGTCCGGCCTCGCTGTTATGTGTGCAGGGCGCCAGGCGACGGTCGTAGACATGCGTCACTCGCATCCGCGGCTTCGTTGGCTTCAGCTCCGGTGGTAGTAGTCTCACGGACACTGGGTCCGCTTCAACGTCCTTCTCATACGGGGGCGCCCCCTCGTCTGCTGTAGAGGCTGGCTCAGGCAGGGCTGGGGGTACGGCTCTGAGAGGAGTGGGGGCATGTACTATCAGGTATGACTAGAGCTCTGTCTCATCCCCTGTCTCGGGGTGCACGTCCCTAAAAATGCTGCGAAGGATCCGCCTCTTCCGCGGTGGCGGTGTCGTCATCAGCCTCACCTGAAGACATAAGTGAGTGGGGGTGAGAACGGTTGGTTCTCAGTGAATAACTATAGGGTCGTGTGGTCTGGTTACTCAATTACTCTTCAGGCCGTCCAGGAGATCTCTAAGTATTCATGTATCTAGACCTCCCTACCAATTTATTTCTTGCCTAAGTTCCTGGGCGGCTTTATCTAAATTACTAGGTGATTGGGATTTCTAATCTTTAGTTACTTACGTACTCGTGCTTGGTTATTAGACTCACGGTGCTCTAGTGACCGCCTCGTATGCGTGTGGCGGATGGTTTACCCGACATACGTACATAATGATATATACATACTCATACATAATGATACATACATACTCATAAGTACATCCATACACAGTTACAATAGAATAATGCATGTGGGACTGGGGATTTCTCTTACGCGCCTATGGCAGCGTCCTTTGTCGCTGTGGTATGCCATCGCCCCTATGTAGACTGGGGGATCGTCATCCCTTATCCAGCTACAACCCGTGGAATGAAACACCCTAGCTAACTGTTTACCCGTACGTAGTAAACAATGCTCACTAGGTTATTTTCTACCTAGTGGGAATAACTTAGTCCCTTGTTATCTTTCGAAGATAGTTGATTAAGAAAATAGGGACCAATTTTAAACTTTTCATTTGCATTGAATAATTACTAAAATAGAGCCATACGTCAGAATGAATAAATATAACAAGGCGTATAACAGTATAGTAATAAAGCATCCAATAAACATTCATTTGGTCCATCATACAAAGTCACATAGTTATATCTACAATAAGTAAGATACAAGTAATATGTACATACTCCAAAATGTCATATACATAATCCAAAATACATAACATCAAAAGGCAAGGGCTACTGGAATACTACTCAGTGTGCCCTTGGCAAAAATCCTGACATCCATCTATCTTTAAGTCCATATCCGGTCATAGCCGCTCATGGCTCAGCTGACGGCTCGTCAGCATCCTCAAAGTATGAATCATCATCAGTACCTGAAGTCATAAGGCAGTGGGAATGAGAACGGTTGGTTCTCAGTGGAAATAACTTTAGTTCCTGAGTCTCGTCTCATATTAGGTCGGACTTCAGGCTGGTCAGAGATTTCTAAGTGAACATGTATACTAAACATCCTACTGATTATTATCTGGCCTAAGGTTCTGAACGGCTTTATCTACCTTACTAAGTGATAGGGGAACTACTCTTGCTTACTACGTTCTCGTGCTTATTAACATTTCATGTACATACATAGCCGTCTCGAGCATTCTCTTCACGGTAATGATATACCAGCAGAATCATACATTACAGATATTCATGCATGACAGAATAAACATGTGCATAACAGAATAAACCTGCTTTTGGAATATATGTTATTCTCACCATAGCATTGCCCTCTTTTGACAATACTATGACGGAATAACCTCGCACCTCCAGGTGGTCCTCTGTTAACCCCTGCAGCTTCCACCTGCCGTGTACCCCCTCGGGACCCCTCGGCAGTGGGCAGATATTGTACCCCCACCTTAGCTTGCCCCCTTTCGACAATGCTAGGCGTGGTAACCGCACACCTCCAGGTATGCCATATCGACACCACCTATGGCGGGCTTCCACATTCAGGATGCCTCTTTGACCTCCTGAAGTGGAATCATGGTTTGGCTCTCGTGATCACGACCTCAGAATTTTCAGCATTTTGCATTCATCATTTTCAGCAGCATTTCAGAATTCATTTCTTTTCAGTACCTACAGCATGACATACTTGTTTCCTATGGTTCATTTCAGAATCTTTACTTATCTCATAATTACTTCTAATCCTTTAAACTTGGCTTGTCATGAATGCATGGAATGCTACACCTTAGGTCACATACTACATGTAATTCACATGTTCACATACTGCATATACTTCACATATTCACATACTGCATATACTTCATATATTTCAGTTATCAATCATAGCTATAGCATTAAATATTAGACTATGTCCCTCAAGAGGGGTTCCATAAGACATTCTGGTCTCAGGTCGCTTAGCGAAACTACTGTCCGCTCAGCGGTCTGAGCTCCTCGCGCTCAGCGCTGAAAGCATTTCCGCTCAGTGGTAGGAATCTTATCGCTCAGCGGTAAGAGTCCCATCGCTCAGTGGTCTGACACCTTTTCAAAAATATCTCTGCCGCCTTATCCTTTAAGAAAAATATCTTCCCATCCTTATCCTTATCCACGGTGGACTTCAGACCGCTCAGCGGTAACCGCCTTCCGCTCAGCGCTCTAGAGTTCACGTTTGAAAAATATTGATGCATTCCGCTCAGCAGCGCTTGGGACCGCTCAGCGGTTATTGGGCGAAACTGAAAACAAAATGCATCGTTTTCTCCCATTTCTTTCCCCTTTCTCCCATGGAACCTTCATGAGTTTTTACACATATTCCACACATAATAATCCTAGCTAATCCAGGTCACAAGACCCTTCAGAATCATCTTCCTAAGCCCTAACATAATTTCTAACATGCATAAACATATATACCAAGAATCACACACACACACACAATCACATAACCAATCATCCACCATCAAAGAGGTGAGGAACTAGAGTTGCCTGTAACATCCCGCTCCTTTCTTAGCATAAATTTCCCTGATTAATTGTTAACAAGCAGCAATTAATAGAAATTAATCCGTTTAGTTTCTCGAAATTTTGATGACACTTAAATAGTTCCCCATGACTCTTAGAATTTAGGGGAAATATTAAACCGTCGGAAAAACGGAGCTCCGCTCACTTTCAGATAATTTCGCAGACACTAGAACGGACCCGTTCGGCCCCGTTTAGCCAGTGAAATTGGGCAGTGGGCCCCAATCTTGGGAAACCGGGGGGAAAAGATGACAAAAACCCTATAGCAACCCCAACATGTCATTAGAAAGCTTCGGCGATCGCGGAAACGCTAGCGAAACGGCTCCGATCGGACACTGATGAGAGATAACGGGTTGAAGGTATCTGTGAAAAATACTCCTCCGGAGAAAAATTCACAAATGCCTTGAAGTAATTATACCCTTGGGTAGAGGGGGGTGAGAGGATCGCGACGGTACAAGCGGAATATTTTTCGGACGACCGTGCGCGACGCACCGGGACTGCGAACGACCGGAAACGAATGAAACGGGACTGAGTGGGCCCCACATCTGCAATTGAACACGTGATGGCTGCAGATTTCCAAGGAAAATAATAAAAAAATTAAGCCACTATTCATTGATTTGACCCTAGGATTATCTAAACTAATTAATTAATTAGGAAATAAAATTAAAAAGGGCATTATGGTAATTTTGGGACAAATTGGATGACCAATCTGCCCCAAAACCCACGGTTCCCCCTCTCTATAAATATCCCCCACCTGAATTCATGCTTCCCATAATTCTCACCTTGCTAAAACTCTACCGAAAAATCGTTCGGTGTCGAAACACTGCTGGAATCAGGAGACCGGTTCAGGAGGCTATTTGCCCAAGGATCCCACATCTCTTTGCCACCATCTCCAGCCCTCTTTGCAGCCCAAGAAAGTGGGTAACTTAGGCTTGTACTCACCTCTTGGTGTTCTTGAGTTCTTGGATGAGTTTATCTGTGCATGTGCTTGTGTTTGTGGTTAATTTTTAGAAGTGTTTGGTTAGGATTTTGATGATGTAAATCATGTTTAGAATATTGCTAGATGTTGAATAATGGATGAAATGAGGCAGGTTTGAACCTGAGAAGAATGTGAGAAAATGAGAGAAAACAAGCAAAGAAGTAAGGCGGAATGGTTCCGCGGAGAGGTACTGAGAGGAGTCCAGAGAGTTGTTGAGCGGGCGCCTGGACTGGTGCTGAGTAGCTCCGCGGAGAGTGACTGAGAGGATTCTGTAGTTGGTGAGCGGCGCCTGGACTGGTGCTGAGTGGGTTCCGCGGAGGATCCCTGGAGTGCGAGTGCTGCGTGGGTTCTACGGAGGATCCCTGGAGTGCGAGTGCTGAGTGGGTTCTGCGGAGGACCCCTGGAATGCTGAGAGGGTTACGTGAAGAGTGCTAAGTGGCACCAGTAGTGATATGAACCTCTAGAGGAATTTGGCCCAATCTTCACAGCGTAGGCAAAACAAAAGGAATTCAAATAAAATGGATAATTGAAAAGAGGGATATGAGCAAACACTCCAGATTTGGGAAGGGAAAATTGGGAGTGATAGACCCTAAGTTTGTGGAGTTCAATGACCTGACAATTGTAATTAGCCAACCAACGTTAAAGGGGAACGTGACCTGGTAATTAGACGATTGTCCAACCACGAACACAATTAAACCAAACCACACAACAACGCACCTGGGTTGAAGCACGAATTGGGGGCTTTTGGAAGTTTGAATCACCAACCTTATAAAGAAGATTGACAAGACAAGGTCTCACAAGAGCAAAAGAAGATATAATAAAAACTCTCACAATGGGAGAAAGAATTCTGAAAATTCAGATTGTATTTCACTTCAAGGATGCCTTATGAATTACAAAGTTCTCCTATTTATAGGACTTATTAGAACCCTTTCAAATCACCACTATTCA
>QANU01007041.1:4227-19553 GCA_003254905.1 Nissolia schottii
AAAAAAAAAAAAAAAGTCTTGTCGTTGTTTCATTTCAGGTTGTTTTTCCCTTTTTCCAATCAGGAGCTTTATTCGTGCACAATCGCGTTCAAATGAAATCGGTGAACAAACTGAAAAATCAAATTCCAGAAAATATACCAGCCCAGTTTGAACCCCCGGCCCATCCCCAGCCTTCTAAAGCAATTTATTGTCTAGCCCGTTACCAATTCCTTCCAAGGCCCGTTATCGGGTCTCCACGGGTGCATACTTGTTTTTTTGTAAAAGTTTAATTGATGTGCACCGTTACATTGGCACGACCCTTCAAGTGTAGGTGAGAGTTTTTTTTTTATGTGGTAAGATGTGGTTAAATAACTGTGTAACAAATTTTTTTAATATATTTAATAAAGTATATTATAATTATTAAACAATAATTATACTCTTACTATTCAACTGAATTTAGTTTTTCTTTCTTTTCATTTGTACCAAAAAAGCCATTAAAAAGGGTTTTATGTTGAGAGACTTAAGTAATATGTATAAAGTTAGAGATTTATATTTTAATTTCATCGATATGTATAAAAAAAATCAATATAATTTTTGTTCACATTTATGTTAGGTCAGAGTAAAACAGTTTCACAATGACATTTAATTATAAAAGTAAAAGTGCTTAAAATTTACACATGTTTCCTCAAAAAATTTACATGCAACCACTTATAATTAGATGGCTCCATATAACTCTTTTCCATATGACATTGCATAACCTTTATAATGACATGGAAAAGTAGATGTAAAATAAAATAAAAATTACACAAATTCCAACTTGGGAGTATGTTTTATAACAAGTTTATTTTTTTTAACTGTGGTTGAGAGCATAGTCATTAATATCTTACGATTTGTAATATGTGTTTTAAAATAGGCTTAATTATGTTTTTAGTCCCTGTAAAATTTCAAAATTTGGTTGTAGTCCCTATATAAAAGTTTTAGTCCCTACGAAAGTTGAAAGTTTGTTTTTAGTCCCTGGAGCTGGATGGGAGTTAACGGCGCTGACGTGACCGCTAATGGAACTGACGTGGGATGCCCCCGTGGCATAACCCAAAATATTAAAATTTGACCCATACCCACCAACCTATGCTTACCCGACTTGGTTTTAATTTAAAATTAAAAGAAAAATTGAAATAGCCCCTTAACCCGTACCCTACCCCACCCCAACCCCAACCCCACCCTATTTGTATCCTCTCCTCTCTTTCGAGCCCACCCCACCCCACCCCACCTCACCTTGTAAACAAAGTGAGAGAAAGATTACCTTTCTGGGTCACACGCGGATATGGGTGGCGGCTTTGGCTGTTGAGGCTGAGGTAACGCAGAGGGAGTGGCGGGTGGGTCACGGTGTCAATCTGGAGACGCGGAGGTGGGTGGCGGCTGAGACTGTTGGAAGATCTGGAGACGCGATCCAATGTAGTGGCGGGTGACGCGGTGACGCGGAGACGCGGAGGGAGTGGCGACTGAAATATGGATGGCTACGGCGCGGAAGCTACTGTGCGGGGGGTGGATAGAAGAGAGAAGAGAGAAGCACGGCGGCACAGTGGCACGGTGGCGAGGGCACTCCACCAGGATAGACGAGATATAAGGAACACGGCGGCGCGACAAGGAGGGTGGGTTGGAGAAAGAGGACGACTGCGACGGAGAGGAACGGCGGGGAGAGACAAACGGTGGGGTGGGGTGGGGTGGGGCTCGAGAGAGAGAGATGAGAGGATACAGATGGGGTGGGGTTGGGGTGGGGTAGGGTACGGGTTAAGGGGCTGTTTCAATTTTTTTTTTTAATCTTAAATTAAAACCGGGTCGGGTGGGCGTAGGTTGGTAGGTATGGGTCAAATTTTAATATTTTGGGGTTATGCCACGTGGCATCCCACGCGGCACGCCACGTCAACACCGTTAACTCTCATCCAGCTCCAGGGAATAAAAACAAACTTTCAACTTTCGTAGGGACTAAAACTAAACTTTAAAATTTTACAGGGACTAAAAACATAATTAAGCCTTTAAAATATGTATTTTCAATTTTCAATTTTCAATTTCGATACAATTGGTCTTAATATATTAATGAATAAATATCTTAATTGTATCTTCAATGTCCTAACAATACTTGTGATATCGCTACAAATATATGTATCTACGTATTTTTAATTTACAAATAATAGTCAATTTATTATATTTTAAGAAAATAATATTTTCAGAAGAAAAAATATCTAAAATTCATACAAAATAGAATATAAGATTAAGATAAAATGTTAGAATATCAAATAAAAAAATGAAATAACATATAACATTAATATTGAGTGCGTTTATTTGTGCTTCTAGAAATACTTATTTTTATAAGAAAAAGTACTTCTATTGATTTTTGTGTCGTTAGTTTTTGCTTTTCAAGAAAAGCAAAAGCATAAAATAATCAATTTTTTTGCTAATTTTGAAAAACAAGTTTCTATCTATTTTTGGTAGAATCAAAAGCAAAAGCAATAGAAGAGAAAGTGTTCTCCCTAAAATCTAGGAATCGATGTAATCTCCGATCTATTCTCATGACTTATATGAAATTCCCAAAACAACCAATTCACTTTCCTAGCTCTCTCTTTTCTTTTAATTATTTAATGCATTTCCTTTTTCTTTCTTAAATATTGATATAAATATATACGCACATATATTATTAAAATGTATAATACATGTAATTAGATCAATTTTAATTAAAAATAATAATATAAAATCATTTTCTTATTTTTTCACGATGTACAATTTTTTTTCTATTCAATCACATTTTTGATAAGTGTGTTTTTATGTCCTTAATTATAATTTTATAAAAAAAATACTTTTTTATTTATTACATCTAAACAATTTAACAATTTATGATTCTAAAAGTAATTATTTTTATAATTTTGTCCAAATGCAAAATGATTTTCTGCTTCTGTTTTAAAAGAAGCACAAACAAGTGCACTCATCATCAAATATGACTATGATATTAATAAAGATCAAAGTCTCGAAATTTAGAAATTCAAGTGTAAAAACACTAAAATAGTCATTAGTTGCTATTATCTTTTCGTTTTCTTCTATCATTTGATTTGATATGAAGACTAATATATTTATTTATATTTTTATGAATTTTTATATGTTTTTAAGTTATATATATATATATATATCTCAGAATATATTACAATATTCGATTCATTACACTGTGAGATATAAAATTTGAAAAACAGAAACATGATATGCCACTATGATTGAGATATATTAGTGTTCTCCCTTTTTGGGGTATTAACATGCATATGGATCTAGTATATACTCATTCTCAGAACATGAATCAAAAATAGATTTTACATTCATATGGGTGAAAAAACCAGAATTGCAATCTCCTACATCGATTTTAGCCCCTGCCTTTTTTTTTTAAAAAAAATGGTGCTAAAATCACCATAGGGGGTGACAATTTCAGTATCGTCGTTTTTTTAAATGGTGTTGAAATCGTCATTGTTTGTGAAGATTTCAGTACTGTCGCTTTTTTAAATGGTGTTGAATCGCCATTGCTTGTGGCGATTTCAATATCGTTACCCATACGTTTGTAAAAAATTCATCAGAAGCCTATTACATGCATATGTTTACTTTGAATGCATATTTGTGTAGTTTCTCCCTTTTTTGCCTTTAAAGAGATTAGCTACAAAGGGTTATGCCATCCCTAACAGAGAGGATAGCTGATTCCACGCGAGAATCGTTCCCTATGTTGTTGTTGAATTCAAGCATCATCTTCCTTTTCTGCCTGAAGTAATCATCCATTACAGTCTCTTCGGACATGGCCACCATAAACCACCATAAGGTGTTGTCGTAGGCAATTATTCCCCCCCTTCTTAGCTGATTTTAGCACTAGCTTGTGATACTTCATGTATTCTGCTTTATCGGCATCCACAAACACAAAATCAAATGATTCTTCATTTTTGCCCTGCAATTTTTACCGGGTTTCATCTTCCAGTATCAATTGTACACAATTAATTTTAGAAAATGTATTGTCAGATAACATTATGGTACAAGTGATATATACATATAATTTTGTTAGGAGACTTTGACTTATCTCTCTAAGGACCTCATTAGAACTCCATAATTATATCGAGGCACAAAAAGATAGATTGACAATGTAAAATATTTTATATTATCATTCAATAAAATCTTTGGATATGTTTAGTTTTTAAAATAGTGGAAAAGACAATTAACCATTTATGTTCTGACAAAATTTGATTTGTTAACATATAAAATTTTTACACTGAGTGTATAATAATTAACAAAAATGAATGGTACACAAGTAATTATATGTCACTGTACTACCAATGAGTGTTATCTATATCTTATACGCAAAACGGAAAAATGCAATCTTCACGTGACTTGACCTCTACTCATGTCATCCTCGTTTCGTCTTCACCATCCATTGGTACTTCGTGATCTTCATCATCATTCTTCGTTTTTCTGCATAATCAACATTAATCATCATTATTCATTCAATGAATTTTGTTGATCACTTGGCTCGTGTTCCAAATTCATCAATATAGTATGCTAATCAAATTGAGGGGACGAATGAGCCTGGTGATCAATTGATTCAAGCTTCACATTCATTAATGAAATCTGCTAATCAAATCGAGAAAACGAACAAGTCTGATGATCAATTGATTCAAGCTCCAAATTCATAAATGGAGTTTACCAATCAAATAGATGGAACGAACGAGATATAATTCCTCAATCAAACTGCTGATCTACTTACGTGATATGTTTGCGCATTTATGTTTGTCATGTTTGTGCAATATGGTAGTAGAAGTTTGTGCAACACATATCTTGCCTTTTGTTTTCCTAAATACTTCCCTCGTCCACTTTTAATTGTCGTTTTTGACTTTAACAACTAAAAGTAAGAGGGAGTACCAATTTGTTATAATTGCGTGTTATATTTGTGCAATGTGGTAATTAAAGTTCATGCACTACTAATCCTCCTATTTTGGTCTTTTAGTATCTAGTGTGTATTGTTTCATATGTTTGTGCAAGTATGTTGTATATGTTTGTGCAATAATGTGAAAAATGTTTGTGCACTACTCATCTTCCTGTGTTGGTCATTTAGTATTTAGTGTTAATTGTTTCATATGTTTGTGCATGTATCTTCTATATATTTGTGCAATAATGTGACAAATGTTGGTGCACTATTCATCCCCTGTGTTGGTCCTTTAGTATATAGCGTGTATTGTTTCATATGTTTGTGCACATATGTTGTATATGTTTGTGCAATAACGTAACAAATGTTTGTGCACTACTAATTCCCTTATTTTGGTCATTTAGTATCTAGTGTTAATTGTTTCATATGTTTTTACATGTATGTTATATATGTTTGTGCACCACTATTTTGCTGAGTGTGCTCACATACAAGTTTGTGTTGTATCGCATATAAACTGAAAAGTGTGAATGGTTTCTTTTATCGTGCATGTACACACGCGTTCGCGTTATGGAGTGAATATTGTAGTGGAAACAATTGGTTGAACCGTTAAAGTAATAAGACTGGGTGCATTAAATTCAGATTTGATAGTACGGTAAATGTAGTAGGGATTGTACACGTAACAATGTTGAATAATTAAACCGCATAAAAGTTAACACAAGTAGAAGGTCTTACATCAATAAGATGGCAGATAGTGCATCCCCGAGAATAAAGTCAACTTTATGTTCCATTCCTGCCTTCTAAATGAAGGGCAATCCAATCTCATAAGCATCTTTATCTACATCAATTGCTGTAACCTAGAGCACACAACAAATTTATTATTAAGAATTTCATGAAGAGTTAAACTATTTTAGTGGCAGCTAGAGCATCACATGAATAAATGACATTTTAAAAAGAAAATATTGAATTGCTCTTGATTTGGGTATGATTCAAAAGAGAAGAGAAAAAAGGGATATATGCCAAACCTTGCAATGAGGAGGCAGAGCAAGAGTTGTAGCAAGAAGAGAATAATAAGTGAAGACTCCAATTTCCAATGTTTTCTTCGCATTCATGATTTTAAGAAAAATACACATTAACTGTGCTTCATATATACAGAAAAAAAATAAATACTAGTAGATTCTATTTATAATATATTATATAAAATAAAAAAGAAAGAGCTGAATAAAATATAGAGATAGGATAAAAAAAAGAGAGAGAATGGCAGAAAACAAACTTGCATTGTTAGCTTGAATTAATAAACGATAGTTTAAAATGTTTGTGTACGATAGTTTAAAATTTTTGTGAACTATAGTTAAAAATATTTGTGTTCGTTAGTTGTGAATGTTTGTGCATGATAGTTAAAAATGTTTGTGCACGTTTTAAAACACAATAACATGTTCAGCTATCGTGCATAAACATTTTCACTTATTGTGCACAAACATTTTCAAATGTGGTGCACAAATATTAACAACAACAGTACACAAACAAATCAATAGTTGATGAGAAGTTATGATGAATTCCTATCAAAATAAACACATGAATTACTTCTAAAGTTTTACGAAACTGTACCTAGACTTCGTGGATGAACTTGTTCAAAACTAGAAAATAAAACGAAGGAAGAAGATGAAGAAGACGATGATGAGGACAAAGAACTACGATGTGGACGAAAAAGAAAAAGAACAATGGTGACATCGATGAATGATGATGAGGAGAACGAAGACAAAGAAAGAAGAAGAAGAATGAAGGTTGCGTTGAAGCTGAGGGTTTTGAGTTAAGTGGACGCATGACAATTCGTTATAACATAGGAGTAAGTGCACATGGGTCAACCATATAAAATTATTGGTTGATAGTACGGTGACAAGTTGTAAAGTGTACACCAATCATTTCTGTTAAAAGTATAGCCTACCCCCCAAAAAGGTAATACTAATTTAAAAGTGCCTTAAGAAGTGTTGAACTTTTGAGGATGCCCTTATCGTGTGAGTACTCCATATGCAAACTGCAAAGTATGTGTATAAAAAAAAAAAGGTAAATATCTTATCTAGTCCCTAAATTTTATATTGTTCTCTTGCTTGGTCTCTCAACTCAAAAGTCTGTCTTTGTAAACACCAAAGTTTGTTTCAACTTGTTTCAGAGTTTTGTAATGTTTATTTTATGTCGTAATGTTTGTTTCCACAGGGGAGAGTGAGAGAGAGGATGGGGAGAGGAGAGATAATTACCTTTCACTATTTAATTGGATGTAGACCCTATTTTATTATATTGTAATAATATTTGTTTCTCTGTTGTGTAATGTTTGTTTATGAAAGAGGACATGTGCACGCGTTTTAGAGTGTAAGTGAGGAGCAAGTAAAAGAGTGTGACAACTTTTTTGTTTTAATTGAGTGCAAGTCTCGTTTTATTTTAGTTTTATATAATGTTTGTATTTTTTATTTATAAAAATTCATATATACACCTAATATTACTGTTTTTGAATAATATTTGAGATCGGTATTGTAATGTTTTTTTTAAGAAGGAATGTTGCTTAACATTAGAAAAATCGTTAAATGTCATTAATTTCTTTTATCATAAAGTTGTTTAAATCAGACCACGATGTTGTTTCACTTCATCTATACACTATATTAAAAATGATATCCAAAAAATAATAATTCCTTAATTTTTAACTTTATGTCCACTCTTATCCTTATAATTATAATTTACAATAATTACTCGTTACGTATAATTTTTACTCTTATGATTGTTGTTAAAAATAACTACTCCCTGCAAAAAGAACATTATCTGTCAAACTCACTAATTATTTTACAACGGCTGATTCATAAAGTTATCTACATCGGACCAAAATTCTAGTGTGGTACTGTGCTTAAAAACAATTATAATTCAACATTTTATTAAATTAGTATTTAGAAATTGTGTAAATATCATGGGAAGTAGTATATTTTCCTTCTCTACAATGGCCCTTGAAGTCCCCACCTTCGATGAAAACTTTCAACGACGGTTATCAAGCATGAGTGGGAGAAATTCTTAGTTGATACAAACCTAATATATTATTTTTAGTTATACTCACAATTAATTGATTTTAACAGACATTTTGTACTTTAGATAACATTAAGAAAGAAAGAGAAGAGAAGGGTGATTTTGGTATGTACAAGGAATATTTCTCTCTTTTTTTTTTAAGAGTGTAAAGTCAAAAGAAAATGTGTGTAAATGAAACAAACTCAATCCACTATGAGGAGAGACGTGAATAAGAGTTAGTGAGAGAAGTTAGAAAATTTAGGTAACTATCAACTGATTGTGAAGTAATGGTAACATGAGTTTACATTTTTACCTAATAAATTGTTTTAAAAATTAAATATAAGTAAGGGTAAAAATAATTGGAAAAAAAAACAGTTTTTTTCCCTGATAATTGATTTGTAAGTGGTAGGACCTATTTTATAAAGGAAATTAATTTCGTTACTGACATGATTTTGTTGTTAAGATGGGTAGTTGTGACCATTTTTTGTAAAGGAAATTAATTTCGTTACTGACATGATTTGTTTGTTAAGATGGGTAGTTGCAACCAACAGGCTTCCACAAAAAACAAGAAATCAGGTATCATGCGGAAACTGGATGAAAAACGTAAATTCAACCATTTAAAATTTAGCTACCAATCATACATCCAAAATCCATAAAAGTAAAAGTGAACTCAAATTTTAAAATTGTGATCTCCGTAATTCGGTAGCATCAATGGGGATGTACAAACTGAATTGGGTGAAATGGAAAATGACAAAATGAAAAACGAAATCCCTCTCCCATATATCTTCCTATCCTTGAAGCATATCTTCAATTGCACAACAATAAACTGAATAAAGTTCATATTCAACCAAAATGACCAAAAACACAAAATAAACAAACATTGCACACTAAGAAGCTACAGAAGATCACAGGGTCTCCATGGCACCAGGAATTTTCATGAACACCATCATGCTCCCCAAGTGAGGTGTAAATGTCATCCAAATCAGAGACCAAGGCTCCAAACAAATCACAGATTAAAACTTCTACAAAAATCCCTACTTTAAAATGCCAAGACAAGAGGACGTATCCAATGATACTTTTCCCTTTGAAGGATAGTCACAGCAACTGAAGAGTGTGAATGTACAAGATCAACTAAGAAAGCTCCAAAAATCATCTCTTTCGCCACCAATCTGGGATTTTTAACCTCTGGCTTCGATGAACAGAAAGCCTGACCCCAGGAAGCTTGTGCTTGACCTGTTTCCACAACATATTAACAGCATCTTCTCTTTTTGGAGGGTACTGGAATTCATAATGATGGGAGATGTTTTTAAGCTGCCTCCACATTTCAGTCCATTTCTCCTTTGGAAATTTACGGAGCTGATTGATCATATAGTCAGGCTGTAATGCCTCTTTGAAAGAGAAGAACACCGAGAATTGGGAGTAGTCAATCTCATCCTCAAATGGGAGTTCAATTTGATCACTCACAATGACAGGAACACAGTGACTCACAATGGCATCAAAAAGACGACAAGATGAAGGTGTGTCACCTGCTGGATGCAAACAGAACTTTGATGAACGCATCCCCTTAGCTGACTGTTGTATCAGAAGCAGAATATACAGGAATACTATTGTTAATGATCTTACCATAAAAGGAAAAGGGGAACAAAAACAAAACAAAGAAAATGATCGAAAAATAATTCATCTCCAACAGCTAAGGTAGTAGTCTATCTTGATTAGATTACAAAGAAAGGTTTAAGGTCTCTGCACCCTCAAAGTGGAGCATGTTTGATTCAGGGTACCACGAGAACGTTTTCAGTGAGAAAAAAAAAATCTAAAACACAGCACCACTGAGATATTTTCTGCACATTAGTGCTTGTATTGTGCATCATGCCATCTGAAAAACTAAAAACGCCCCCTTTGGAAACAATTCATTTTGGACAAAATGAAAATTGCATTTCAATACTCAAATTTTCAAGAGTGAAAATGCATAGTAAAAACATTATGTAGAGAAGAGCAAGACACAACTGATCAGGCTATACTGTGTAAGCTATCGAAAATATCTTTAAATTTTTAATGAAATCCTTGCCTTTGATTGACAATGACGAGGAAGAAATATAACTGAAGAAACTTCAAACTTTAAGGAATGGTTAACCACAAGATGTCAGACAACAGACAATCTAAACAAGAGCATGAATCATAGATCAATCAAATAACTACACTGCATACCGCTTTAATGTTTTCTCCCGTAGCAATACTTCGCTCATAGTGAACATCATCATAACCAGTCAATATCTTTGCTAGTTTAGCGCGGACAATGCCTTCCTGCAACCATCACATACCACACAAAATTAACTTTCATGGAATTTTAAGAAACAACTTTATTCTTTCAGTCAACTCTCAGCTAGACATACATCCTTCCGGAAAGTCCTCCCTCGGAAGAATAGCAGCGTGGAGCGAGACTCATATGGATCTTGAAGCTCATCATCAGTAAAAGAATCCACGACATGCACATATGGTGACACCACATCTTTGTTCAAATTAGACATTCTTTTGGAGTAGCGGCCAAAATCCACAACAACCTGAATAGATTCATTCAGTTGATCTCGGAGGAACCTAAAGGCATTGGGGTGTGTCATTGGAAATACATGGTCTCTACCTCCAGACCTTTGCCAGTATTTGGATTTTCCTAAGAATTCCATCACATCAACCTGACGACAGAAACAAGCCATATCTAACATTAACAACAGAGATTTGAAAAAACCAAGAGCATAAAATACAATCCCTTTATTTGTACAGCACAAAAACTAATACCGTGTGTACACCACACAAAAAAAAATAACATTACAGAACAGAGAAAAAAACATTATCAAACACATAAACAATATTAATCACACACGTGTCCGTGCACACATAAATGCTCGGTGACAATGTTTGTTTCTCTGTTTTATAATGTTTGTATCTCTATTTGGTGTACATAAGGTATCAGTTTTGATGGTGTATGAATAGTATTTTCAGCATAAAATAAACTCAGGAGCTATGACGCAAGGAGTTTGGATACGACATTAATACAACACAGGGATACTGCATTTCTATATATTTTTGAGGGGGGAAAAAAACGTTGATATGGGCTCAACGTGATACTATACAACGTACAAGGGAAAAAACTTATAAAATCATCATAACTCATAATTCATAACAGATCATAACTAGAACATAATAGTTTGGCCATTCCACAGTTGAGGGGAAAAGAAAATAGTTTCTATTCTCAGCAGTGATCATTGCAAACATAATGAAAAGCCTTACAATTGTCAAAGCTCATGATATCCCAATTACATTGGCATAAACACAAAAATAGAAAACCATAAGGTGAAAGACTATCATTATCTAATGATATTTCAGAAGTACTTGGTTCAGATATTGGATACAGGTACATATTGGGCACAGGTTCCTCAAATATTTTTAAGTATCTATAGGCGTGTTTCGATAAGCCTATTTTAGGTTCAAAATAGCATATAATCAAAAGCTTCCTAAACATCTTCAGGAAGAAAAAATGGTAAACAAATTATTACCCAAAATCTAACTATTACCTACTTCAGCTTAAACCTTTAATTCAAATCAGAAAACTCCTGTTATAATCATATCGAGATTTGATTATTTCTTAGGAAGTAATCCATTTTTACTTCTTCCTCTTCAATTCTTTCGAACTCAAAATAAGCTAAGCCAAGCTAGCCCAACGCCTGAATATACCAATTGCAGCCGTAAAAGTAAAAGTAATACTAGAAACTGAATTATTCAGCAATCCATTTCCAAAGAAAACAAACCATAAACATAGCAGTGCACGAAACGAATAAAACACAGCTAACGAACGCGGCTCGAATCAAAGACGCACCTGCAACTGGCGATCAATCTTGGTGGCAGGATCCGTCATGGTGTGGCCGTGCGTGTTGAAGCTCAGCGACGAGAAGAACGGCACGAAGAACGCGTCGGCCAGCTCCGGATCCGAAACCCTAACGGCTTCCGGGCGGTCGTTGTCGTCGCCGCCTTCGTAGAGGAGCGAGCCCATCATCCAGTACTCCACGCTGTGCTGCTTCTTCAGGCCCGAGTTTTCCGGCCAGGGCGGCCATTCGCGGGCGGTGACCGGAGTATCCGTCCTGTTCCGGCGGTTAATCATGCCGACGTTGAAGCGGCGGGGGAGATCGTACATGTAGACTCGGAGAGGCGGGTCGGGTTGGCACGTGTCGGGTTCGGGCGCGGCGGATTTAAGGAGTGGGAAGAAATAGGACCGAATGTCGAGGGTGCCGATGAAAATTGAGCAGGAGATGAGGAGAACGAGCACGAAAACGAAGGAGAGAAGCACTTTTCCATACATGGTTTTTTTTTTTTTCTTGGAGGGTTTTGTATTTCTACAAAAGTGATTGTGTGGTGTTAACGTGTTATTTTCTTCTTCTGCTTCTGCTGCTCCTACTAATTGTGGTGATGGAAGTTAGATTCTTGGGTCTGAAATCGATTGGGGTGGCCATCTTTTCTGGTAAGCAAGGAAGAGCATTGAGCGTGCGTGTGAATCTGTTGGTAAATGCTTTGCGTGCGAAAGTGGAATGCACGAAAATGCATTTTCTCCATGAGTGAGCTCGATTTCTGTATTAATTAGGCTAATCACCAGTTTTTTTTAATTGAGTAAATAACAATAATATTCTCTCTTAAACACTTTAACTTTAATTAAAACAAATAAATTTTTTCACATAAACTCTTTTACGCAAATATAAATATACATAATAAAATACGTGACAGGTGTGAGTATCCCGCTTGTATACTAACAATTCCTATTAGTAATTTTACATCAAGGTGAACTGCTGACTCTTGGATTCTGACGTCGTTGCACGGACCATAAACTCCATGTTTTGCTACGCTGCTTGGTAACCTGTAATTGTAGAAGAGGTGGGGGTGAGAACTTTGGGAAGAGTTTGAGGGGGCCGTCAGCAATATGGGACACTTTGAAAAACTATGACATGTAGATGCAATACGTAATATATAACAAACATAAAATATTTCTATAATAATAACTAATACATAAAAGCATTTGAAAATATAATATAGTTGGGAGTTCTTTGGTCTGAGCATTATGGTTTCGCTTTATGATACATTATCCTTGATGCATTACCCAAGTACCTAGGCCATGACAGTTGGGAATACTGCCCGAGAACATAAATTCCTTATAGTTAGTCTTGGCGTACTACCCAAGTACCTAGGTCACGACAGTTGGGGATACACTCATAGATTCTTGATAGGTAGCTCTAATCTACATGATATGTGACACCGGGCATCATGGGTTGGCGCGTCCGGGCTTTACGGTGTTGCCCTTAATCTACATTAATCTTATTCTACTTTACAATCATACAAAGTATATCAAGGTCAACGTAGGTTGTAGCTGACTTACCGTTCTATCTTAGATAAACTCTTATGACAACAATTTTAAATACATAATCCTTTAACTGATATTGATAGCATAACATGACTTAATATCTTTAAGTGTTTTATCTTAGAAAAATAAAGGAAGACTAAGATCTCATGCTTAGGGAGGTTCCCAAGTAAGAAATGTGCGTCACAATGATCATCTTAAGTACCAAGTCTTGTTTTCAACCATAACCTTTCCTTAACATGAGTCTTCTTCGTCATAATCTTTCTTTAATCATGATATTTTACTAAGGGTTTACCTAAATAATATAAATATTTATATCGCTTAACACTAATCATGCACATACAACATGAATATATTTAATGCAATAAAATATGTGGTCTCATGTGATTTTAAAATAGTTTCATGATTTTTTAAAATAGCTTCGTAAAAATATCTACTTCATAAGTAAATAGTTTCTAAATAAATAATCGTAAGAAAATAACTAATTAAATAAAAGAATAACTAACTTCATAAATACATAAATAAAATAATAAATTTCACCTCCTAAGATTTTATAAAATATGCATGAATAAAATAATGTTAAAATAAATAAATAACTTTAAAAATAAATACATGGTATAGAATAGACCGTGAGGAAAGTCACTCACTTTAACATGGCTGACCGCTAAGGAATACTAAGCCGGGAACTCCTGATAGTCTACGACACTGCTTCCCCACCAACGAAAAACGATAGGGAGAAAGAAATAAAATATAATTGGAGCAAAAGTCTCACAAAAGTGTGACCTCTAAAGCTCTAGAGTGAATTAGCAATTTTAAACACTCACAAGAAACTTTTATGTATAAGGAGAATAGAGGAGACCCCCTTCTATAGTGTTAATTGATGTGAGACAGAATAGAGGAGACCCCCTTCTATAGTGTTAATTGATGTGAGACTAATTCCCGATGTGCTGCAACGCGCCCACACGTCGCGCTGCTGCAATGCTGGTCTTTTGACTTGCATCTCTCGTAAGACGGCCACACGTCTCGCGCGAGATGCTCTTTGCGTCTCACGCGATACGTGCCCTTTTTTTTCCTCTTCTCTTCTACAGGTTGTTACATTATTATTTTTTATAATTTTATAGATTAAAAATTTAATAAAAGTAATTTTGTAAAATATTATTAAATTTTTTAATAATTGTATAAAATAAAAATTAAACAATTATTTGAAACAAAGAAAGTAATAAGAGAATATTTTCTATGTTCTCTAATATTAGTCTCTTTTATTTTTTAAAATTAATTGATATTTAACGTTTCTTGAACGAATTGTTTTGATGAAGGAGTGAATGATGAGAACCAAAGATGACATTCAGGTACTTGTACTATAAGAATGGGATTATTTGTTGAAAAGAAGTTCTCAAAAGGCTTTGCTTATGAGATAGAATTATATTTATGACTGTCTTTGTCTAAATTGATCGTTGTTTGACATAATTGGTGTGTAGAAATTAAACTTGGTAACAAAAACATTACTTTAGGTGCTTACCATTCCTAACATTCCACCTTTTATTTTAGGGTTAATTATGTTTTTGATCCCTGTAAAATTTGAAAGTTTGGTTTTAGTCCCTGCATAAAAGTTTTAGTCCCTGCAAAATTGTAAAATTAGGTTTTAGTCTCTGGGGGTGAGGGTTGACTGGGTTGACGTGGCGCGCCACGTGGGATGCCACGTGGCATAACCCCCAAAATCCAACCCAGACCCATGACCCGAACCCAATTCTGACCTGACCCGTTTTTATTTAAAAAAAAATAGAGAGAGAAACCCGTCAGCCCCCCGTGTCTCCTAACCCCCACCCCCACCCACCCCTCTCACTCGTTGCCGTCGCCGTCCAGAAGGCCCGCCGGCTTTCCGCTTGACCGGCGTGCTTGTCGCCTGCCTGCCACTGGCCCAAAGTCTAAATAAAATTAAAAAAAAAATTGAAAACAACCCCCCAGCCCTCT